>JAWPHD010008198.1:0-118193 GCA_037043455.1 Cyrtodaria siliqua
GGACACGGAAAGTAGCATTCAAGGACGACAGTCAATCCCAAAACACAGAAACAAACACGCAAACAGACAAACAAGAAGGCAAAACCAATAATACATTTAAAGGACATCACAAACACAAAATGGTTGACAATAGGGCTACCGCCTTGGAACGGTCAGTGGCAAAGTAGGCCACCTGGGGTTTAAACCGGTTCTAGGGTGCACCAAACCTCACACTTGCCCTACTGTCATCCCATTAAAACAGGACGGTGTAAATAAAGAAATCTCCGCCAAGATTTAATCTCTAACCAACAAGGCAGCATCAATAGGCACTATAAATAAAACACAAATATGCTCGTGTAAATATAATACAAACAAGAGCTGTCGGAGAACAGCGCAGCTCGACTATTCGATTTTTCAGAGAATAATAAATCTATAGCTAGTAAATACCATCAGAAAACAAGGCTACAACAATGTGGGGTGGGGTTGGGAGCACAACATAACTATATGTAAGAATTGACCAAAACTACACAGAAATATGTAAAAAAAAAAAAAAAAAAAAAAATCGAGTTTTGAGTGGGGTGCGGGGTGAGGGTGGGAGAGAGGTGGGGGTGGATGGTAGGGGGAGTGGGGGTGGTGAGGGCAACATATATGTGTAAGAAGCTATGTAATATTTCACCAAAACAGCACAAAAAGTATGAAGAAAAAAAAATAAAAAATCGAGTTTGAGTGGGGATGGGGTAGAGGCATGGGGTGGGGAGGGCAACATGTGTAATAATTGACTAAAACAGCAAAGAAATATGTAAAAAAAAAATCAAGTGGGGAGGGGTGAAAGGTGGGGGTGGTGATGTGGGGGAGGGGGCAACATATATGTGTAAGAATTGACAATAGCAACACAGAAATATGTAAAAAAAAAAAAAGTTTCATGTGGGGGTGGAGTGGGTGGTGGGAGCGGGGGGGGGAGAGGCGGGTGAAGGTGGGGTGGAGGGGCAATGAGGGGGCAACATATATGTGTAAGAATTGACAAAAGCAACACAGAAATATGTAAATAAAAAAAGTTTCAAGTGGGGGTGGGGTGTGGGGGACAACGGGGGGAGAGGTGGGAGTGGGTTGGGGGCGGGTGGAGGGGATAAATTATATGTGTAAGAATTAACTAAAACAACAAAAAAAATATGTAAACAAAAAAAAAAGTTTCAAGTGGGGGGTGGGGGGGAGGGGGGAGAGGCGGGGTTGGTGTTGGGGGATGGGAAGTTTGCAACATATATGTGTAAGAAATGACTAAAACAACACAGAAGTATGTAAAAAAAAATAAAAATAAAATAGATTTTCAAGTGGGGATTGGGTGGGGGGAGCGGGGGTGGGGAGTGGGGGGTGGATGGGGCAACATATATGTGTAAAAATTGACTAAAACAACAAAGAAATATGTAAAAATAAAATAATAATCAAGTCTGGGGCGGAAGGGGTAGGGGGTTGGGGTGATGGGGTGAGAGGAGGGAGTGCGTTGGGGGTTTGGGGAGGGGGGGGAACATATGTGTGTAAGAATTGACTAAAACAACAAAGAAATATGTAAAAAAAAAAAAAAAAAAAAATCAAGTGTGGGGCGTTGTGGGTGGGGTGATGGGGTGAGAGGCGGGGGTGGGGGAGGGAAGGGTTGCAACATATATTGTAAGAACTGACAAAAGCAACACAGAAATATGTAAAAAAAAAAAAGTTTCAACCTGGGCCGGGTGCGGGTGGGAGGGGGGGGTGATGGTGTGAGGGGCAGGGGTGGGTGGTGGGGGCAGGGAGGGTTGCAACATATATCTGTAAGAATTGACTAAAACAACACAGAAATATTTAAAAAAAAAAAAAAAATCAAGTGTGGGGCGTGGTGGGTGGGGTGATGGGTTGAGAGGCGGGGGTGGGGGGTGGGGGGTTGGGGGGTGGGTTGACGGGGAGAGTTGCAACATATTTGTGTACGAATTGACAAAAACTCACAGAAATATGTAAAAAAACAAAACAGTTTCAAGTCTGGGGCGGGGTGGGGTGGGGGAGGTGATGGGGTGAGAGGCATGGGGGTGAGGTGGTGGGGGTGGGGGTGGGGAGGGTTGCAATATATATGTGTAAAAACTGACAAAAGCAACACAGAAATATGTAAAAAAAAAAACAGTTTCAAGTCTGGGGCGGGGTGCGGGTGGGGAGGGTGATGGGGTGAGAGGCAGGGGGTGGGGTGGTGGGCAGGGAGGGTTGCAACATATATGTGTAAGAATTGACTAAAACAACACAGAAATATTTAAAAAACTAAAAAATTAAAAAATTCAAGTGTGGGGCGTGGTGGGTGGGGTGATAGGGTGAGAGGCGGGGGGTGGGGGTTCGGGGGTTGACGGGGAGGGTTGCAACATATTTGTGTAAGAATTGACAAAAGATCACAGAAATATGTAAAAAAAAAGAAAAAAGTTTCAAGTCTGGGGCGGGGTGGGTTGGGGGGAGGTGATGAGGTGAGAGGCGTGGGGGGTGGTGGGGGCGGGGAGGGTTGCAACATATATTTGTAAGAATTGACTAAAACAACACAGAAATATGTAAAAAAAATATATAAATAAAATAAATAAAAGGTGTGGAGGGGTGTGGGGTGGGGGTGGGGGAGGAGGGAGCCCATGACCCAATATGGGTGAAGTAATAAGATGCATAATGCTATAACAAATCCCAAACCAAAATTATAGATATATACATGCTAACATGCAAACCTAGATCTGCATTTATTGCACATTTTATGGGCCATCACAATTTGGGTTCCATGGGAGCCCAGAATTTGCAGAAGACAAAATTACTTATCCAACCCTTTACAACATACTATAAGGAAACCAATTCCAAAATTTAGTTCAGCTAGGATAAAAAATGTAAGAGATATAGACCTGTAAACACAGCTTACACACAAAATTTGATGTGAAACAGACATATTTTAAAGGGCTATCAGAATTTGGGTTCCATGGGAGCCCAGGGGTTACAGGAACCAAAATTACTTAAGCAGCCCTTACGATGATGCTATAAGGAAGCTAATGGCCAAATTTGGTTGTGTTAGGGTAAGAATTGCAAGAGATATAGACTTGTAAACACAGCTTACACGCAAAATTTGATGTAAAATGGGACACATTTTATGGGCTATCATAATTTGCGTTTCATAGGAGCCCATGGATTACAGGAACCAAAATTGCTAATGCAGCCCTTAAGATAATGCTACAAGGAAGCCCATGAACAAATTTGTTTGTGGTAGGATAAGAAATGTAAGAGATATAGACTTGTAAACACAGCTTACACGCAAACCTTGATGTGGGACGCCGACGCCGACGCCGACGCCGGGGTGATTACATAAGCTCTCTTATTCTTCGAATAGTCGAGCTAAAAAACGATAGCCTAGAAAGCCACAATGAAGGTACTCAATGACTTGGCAGAAGCAGAGCAGTAAGAGAATAAATCATTAAGGGCACGACAAGAAAGATCATAGACAAACATCAAACGCCACCGTCCAAATAGGCTTTAGGTAGGCGTCATCATAGGGTCCACAGCCTGTCCGGTCATCGTACAGTTAAAGAGGAAAGCATAGTGGCGAACTGTAAAAGGGTCCACCACCAAGCATGCAGTACGTTGCAAAATGATAGGGTCAGAACCTCGTTTGATAAACTTTTTAACAAGTTTAACAAAGACAGTATGAAAGTGATCATGACCAAGAATCTTACGAAGTTTATAAATCACATCACCATAGAAGTCAGGTTGTGATAGTCCTTGTCGCAGAAGAGTCCTTAAATTATTTTTATATTTCGAAAGGAGATCAGGGTTACGATAATAAAATTTTGCAAAGGTTTTACGAAGTTTATGGTAACGGTAACCCTGATTGAGTAACTTTTTATTTATACAAAGATTACGAATATTAAAGTCCTCTACTCGAGTACAAGCTCTAGTAAAACGAATAAGTTGAGACACGTACACCCATAAGAAGTTGCTCGGGGAAATCCCCATCCAAGTTTATGGTAACGATAACCCTGATGGAGTAGCTTTTTAGTTATACAGAGATTACGAATATTAAAGTCCTCAACTCGAGTTTGCAAGTCTAACCAGTACACCGCTCTTGACAGCAAGTTTGCAATTCAAACCAGTGCACCGCTCTTGACAGTACGTTTGCAAGTCTAACCAGTATACCGCAGATAGCATTTATCTCGGAACTCCATCCAAAGCACCAATGCACCTTTCTTAACAGTTCTTTTGTAAATCTACCATGAAAATGGCTGAACAAAATCAGTTTCCTGAAAACCTTCTCTTCAAATCTTTGTTAATATGTGCGTCTGGCTGCAAACTCTTTACAATTTCCAAAACAACATTGTAACCGCATACTGAAAACTTAATGCATCATTTGCAAAACATAAATATTCTCTACATAATATGTTTTTAAACATTAAGGCGACCAAATCATTCATGTATTGGTTCTTCAATAGAGGGCTAGATCACCAAATTCTTCTGGAGGACGTGAACCTCAGCAAACAATTACCACTGCCGATCATGAACAAGTTCAATTAAATCAAGACTGCGATATATTTGATAGATATCGTGTTCTGCCTTTCTAAATTTCTCATTTCATACTCTTTTCAAAAAAGAACACGCCATAATTAAATATTGACTTAGGACTGTGGTTTATACTCAGTAGATCTTGACACTCTTCAATTTTTAATTCATCATAAAAATAATTTATCACCGTTCTTGACAGTCAATATAGATATAAAAATCGAACAGAAAAAGCAGCATTCAAGGACAACAGTCAACCACAAACACACACAAAAACAAAGAACAAATTTATAGATGAATAAAAGGCCAAATAACATCACAAACACAAAAGGGTTGACAATAGGGCTACCGCCTTGGAACGGTCAGTGGCAAAAAAGGCAAAAAAGGCCGCTAGGGGTTTAAACCAGGTTCTAGGGTGCACCAAACCTCACACTTACCCTTCTGTCAACCCAATACAACGGGACAGTGTAAATAAAGAAATCCCCGCCATGAACTATTCTCTAACCAACAAGGCAGCATTAATAGGCAATATAAGTAAAACACAAAGATGCTCGTGTATATATAAAAACAAAAAAACAATAGCCTAGAAAGCCACAACGAAGGTACTCAGTGACTTGGCAGAAGCAGAGCAACAAGAGAATAAACCATTGAGACTGCAGACAAACATCACCGTCCTTTTGGGCTTTAGGTAGACACGTTAAAGACCTACCCAGAGCACCGTTCTTAAAAGTAATTTTGCAGATCAACCCAGAGCAACGCTCTTTGCAGTAATTTTACAAATCAACCAAGAGCACCGCTCATGGCAGTAATTTTATATATATACCCAGGACACCGTTCTTGGCAGTAAGTTTGCAAGTCTAACATAACATTTATCTTGCAGCTCTATCAAATGCACCATTAATAACAGTTCTTTTATAAATCTATTCAGTCTACCGCTATTGAAAACGGCTAAAGAAAAGTCAGTTTCCTGGAAACCTTCTCTTCAAATCTTTCTTAATATGTATGTCTGCAGACAAACTCCTTACAACGTCCACAACAACCATGCATACTAAACACTTCTAAAATATAAATTATCTCGTCAAATTCGGTTTGGCAATAACTTACAATTATGCTTGAATAAGATAAATTCGAACTGCTAATGTGTTTCCAGAAAGTAATACATTATCTGCAAAACAGCCAAACTCTTCTTATGATATGCTTTTAAACATTAAGGCGAATAAATCTGTAATGTATTGATTTTGCACCAGATTATTATAGAGGACGTGAACGGCAGCAAGCAATTACCACTGCCGTACATCATTGCCGAACAGGTTCTATCAAACCGCGCCTGTAAAAAATTTTTTATACTTATCGTGTTCGGCAATTTTCATACTCTTTTCAAAAGAAAAATGAACATGATAAATTAAGGACTATGATTGGCACGCTTAAATTCACAATTCATCATCAAAAGCATTACCGTAGAAAATGCTCGTTTTCGTTTTCAGCATCATTAGGTTCTCTTTTCTAAATGTTTTTGAAACATATCTAAACATAGCGTTGGAGCCCCGCTTTAAAAATTGGCGAAAATATTTCTCTGATGAAACAAACTTGTTTCGTGTCTCTAAAATGTCAACAAATCAAATTCAAATTATTGCTCTGTTTTGAACAGAATGTATGATACTGATTTATCACCGCTGATATCGGCGACAACACATATAACATGACAAAAACATAATACATATCATTTAGTCCAATTATATGCTGAATAGTGGAACTTTCAAATGCCTTCCCTTTTTAAAATTATCATCCCTGCTGATTACACAGCTGCCTTGGACGTCTATGAACAGTACAACACATCATTTAAGACGACACCAAAGATATGTGTTACCAAATGGAAGTCAAGAGTGAGATAGGGCCCAATGAATGATTGCCCCTTGGTTAAGGGTGGCGTGAAGTCTGCGGTTGAATTTCATGAACTGTAGCTGAGCTAAGAGGTAAATTCGGAATATATACTGAAAGGAAAAAAGAAACACGACACGGGAATTTCCGCTTTATATTGTATGTACAATATGCTGCTGTTAATCGAATGGTACATGGCTAAGTAAGATCTTTCCTTTAGGAAAAAAAGACTGAAACAACATGTAGCACAGCAAATAGTATTCCTGCAAAGTTTCATTGTCATACTGCAAAGAAAATTCTCAGGATTTCATTGGTCAATGCGCCGTAGTCATGAGCCCATGTCTACGTCTCGAAACGTGAACATAGGACGAATTCCCCGTAGGTACCCCCATTACTCAAATACACAAAAACAAACGTTGCCGATTCGTTTTGGAAACCGCCGATTGTTTCCTTCCTATCGCTTTTCTGCGCTTTCCACTGTGTGTAAAAGCCTGAAATAATAGTAAGTGTTATTTTTTTGGCAATTTTACAGATAACAAAAACATTAACATAGTGACAAAATACATTTATTTTATTACAAAAACCGCCAAATTTAACGACGTTAGAGCGATGACGTCATGAAAGTAAACAACGTCTAGTTAGAGGCACGTTACGGGGAAACTGGCGCAATAAAAATGAAATCGTGTTTTTGACTGTTTTTTTTTCTTAAATAAATGGTTACAACTTTGAAGTATGTCAAATTCGTTATTAGGATTCTTGACAGGGAACATGGGCTCACATTCCCTGCCTGTCAAGAATCCTAATAACTAATATTATTGACAGAGTACGCGTTTGGCGCAAACTTAGGATGCAACATTTTGCAAACTCTTTACGTTAAATACAGTACTGAACTGGCTCAGTTTTTCAAAGAGCAACTTCAACCGCTCATGAACAGCCTCAATCAAACCGAGACTGCAATATTTCGTATGTGTCGTGCTCGGCCGTTTCCAAAGGTCCATTATCATACTTTTTTCAACATTTATGAATTTCTTATTACAACGTGTACTGTGATTAAAACGTCTACAACATCACAGTTGTGTCCTTTCTCCAATTAACTGCAACTTTTTTTTTACAAAACATCTTGGGATTTCCTTGGAACATATATGGAATTAAGTGTGCAGTATATACACTTTATCATGTCAATCTGTATAATTCTGCCGAGAAATAGGGTGCCAGAGATAACATCTTATCTCGCAGTACACTTTCCTATCCCGTCAGGTGAACCTCTTTTGATGACGTCAGCACCTCTTTTGATGACGTCAGAGTATATTTGATGATGTCTGGGTATTTTTGAACGAAAAGAAATGGGAAAAATGTAAATTAAGTATTAGTTAGAGGCTATGAAGTGAAATTTTAACAATTAAGAAACCCTAAGGGAAGGAGCGCAGCCTCTAACTGACTTAGTATTTGCCCTACTTTTTCCCCGCGCTTCTACGAAACCACGCCTCTTAACACGTTCGCGCTTCTACTAAGTCCGCCTCCTTGTGTCCAAACAAGCGCGTGCCATTTAGTAGGCGATTGCTTAATGATTAAATGGTTAAAATTGGTGATCGTTAGAAATTTACATGAATAAGTTCGCCATTTTTTTAAAATTCCTCACCGTCTGATTGGAGGAAAAAGTAGGGCAAACTCTAAATGATTTTAAACGATCAACATGATAAATAGAATATCATGTTAGTGCCTGATCTCATAGCCGAACCAGATAAAACTGGATGAGATCAGGCATTAACATGATATTCTCTATATATAGCGGAAATTCCCTTGTCGTCTTTCTTTTTCCTTTCAGTACAGTTTACATGACCATATACGTTTAAATAAATTTATTTACATTTACGTGACGTGATACAATATACGGCGCCGATATCCTGGTTAAACTATACGTGACACAATATACGGAGCCGATATCCTGATTAAGCTATACTAAATTTTAATAATGTTTGGTATATAATATACTTCTATTACAAAGATCACAGACAAAAAATGTTGGTCAAATTTTCAAAAACTAAAGTCTATGCGTCTAAGCGTGATCTGATACGAACGTGCTTGTGTCTCACGCTCACTACGTTTGTGAGACTTGCTAGGTATGGAGTAGTTATAGCAGCAGTCATCTCTGGGAGATCTTGGAAATGACCAACGTGACGCCCATTATCACATCTGTCGCATGGATCATAATTTGCTTAAACTGCAAACACGTGCATTACTGCTTCTTGTCAGACGTTCCAAAATCAAATCAAATATATACTCGGTAAAAAAAGTTTTGGACCAGGGTATATACAGTCATACAAAAATAAAACTAGCGGACAGAATTTAAGTATCTTTTTTTAGTAACCAAGGTCTACCCTACCCGGTTAATTTGGTACCAGAATCATTAAATTCCAAACAAGATTTGATTTTAAAAAAATATCGCGAACACACAAAGGGTCTGTAAAAAATATTGCAAAGTCCATAAACATAAAAAATAACAGTTACACATTCGAGTAACCAATAAAAAGATTATTATTTTTTCGCAAACTTTCATTGTAAACGATAATTACTGTTGATTGTTGATCTATTGTGAATTATTAACTGAGATAATAAGGGGTATGGTCGAATGTCATGGTTCAGCGATCATTGTACGGGTTCGAACACTGCCATGGTCCAAAACTTTTTTTACAGAGTATACGTTGTGTGGATAGAAAGATATATTGCGAAACAACTTCTCGGTTTATTTCAAGATCCTATATTATATATAACGGTGTTGCCTGCATCTTGTTATATAAGCTAAATAGATGGTATTGGATGTATTTGTGGAAATATTTACTTTTCTTCTATACAGACAAATATATATGTTACTCCGAAAAATATATATTGTGTTCCTAAAATATATATCATACAGGCAAATATATATGTTACTTCGAAAAAAGATAGTGTCCATAAAATATATATTGTAGGCGCAAATATATATGTTACGCCAAAAAATATATTAGCTTTCTAAAAATATATTGTCTCCCGATATTGAAGATATACAGTATATTTAAAGACCTGAATACTAATTATATATATACATGCAGTGCATGCGGATTTTTTTGGGAACGTGTTTTGAAAATATATACGTTAGCCCAAAGCAATCCGCATGAACAACGTACCGGAAACGTATTTTTACAAAAAAATATGTGTTTTGAAAATATATACGTTAGCCCAAAGCATTTCGCATGAACATCGTCCGAAGTTCGACTGCTTCACTGCGCATGTCCCGTATATCAAACGCAAGCAAAATGCAGTTTGTTTAATGGGGTGGTATTTTCGAAATTTTCCAGAGTGACTGGTGTGTTTTCCATTTTGTTTTTTCCATTGGAGTTGGTTTTGTGATAACTAGGTTACACTGGGGGTAAACCGGTATCAACGTAAATGGCTTCTCGACGAAAACCACTCAGGGTTGCGCAACGAAAAGTCAATATTGCCTGTATTATGAAATTATTCGGCATAAAAATGCCATTGCATAAATCTCTGACGATTGCAATTCTAATGTCACGGTTCTCCCTTACACTGTCACGGATTTCCTACGACAATTACAGGATTGATTAATGGAGGAAATCGCAGCTACCAGTAGGTTTGAGAGTGTGAGAATGTGATAAAGCTTAGTTTTTTAAAATTAATTATAAGAATAGTATAAGGCACATTGTTGCATATAACTAACTGTTCATTACATTTCATCAGTAATATATGCAAACACATGGTAAAATAACGAAGAAAAGTTGAACAATCAACAGTGATACTGGATTAATAAATCGAAAGTCTGATTTTAATGTTCAACCCGGGGCTAGAGGGTATAAACGGTAGCAAGAGGTTTTCATTACCGTTCATGAACAGTCCCATTCAAACCGAGACTGCATTATTCTTTGTATTTATCGTTTTCGGCCATTTCCAAATTTCTCATTTCATGCTCTTTCTCCCGTTAACGAGTACACCAGTGAATACAAACTTGTAGTATGTTGGTTACACTACAATAGCATACATATGGAATACCAAAAAAATAAAAAATAATATGATGGGTGTGACGGATATATGAAGATTCAATAGGTCACAATAGTCTTTGACACTAGCCTACACACGCCGCATGATGTATTGGATTAGGTGATATCAACAAATGGTGTTTATAAAGGCAGTACAGCACCCCATAATGATGCTTGTGTTCATAGTTTTAAATTGTTCTCCTACTGAACAGTAGGCAGCTGTGTACGTAGTCTCATAAAACTGGTATGAATCACACTATTGTATAATATTTGGTTTGAATTCATTTTATTTGTAGGAACTGACAGTCGTCAATTTAATTGACGGCTGGAACACTCACAGGAAACGTAGTGTTTTTCTTCATGCGGAATGCTTTGGGCTAACATATATATTTTCAAAACAAATATTTATTTGAAAAATGCGTTACCAAAAGCTATATTTAGACACTGTTTATTTATCGACATTTCATTAATAGTTGTGTCTGCAATACATATTTGTTTAAATTATATATAGTTAATATATATTTAGAGAAAGACTATTATTTTCGGATTAACATATAGTTTTGCGTCTACAATATATATTTTAGGGACGCAATATATAGTTTTCGGTATGTCTATCATATATATGTTCTTATTCAATATATATATTTACACACAACATATAGTCACGTATGGCGCCTCATACACTCTGATCCTACGCGACAAAGACACTACCAAGTTACTAGTATGAAGGAGTTATTTAGTATAAACGATTTCAGACTCATTTTAGATTTCTTGAAAGAAATCAGACTATAAAATTCATTATATAATATGTTCTTATTTGCATTTACTTCTTTACACACCCGTTAATGGGCACTTGTTGATCTTTATATATATAGTTAAAAGAACAATTTACCATGTCAGGCCTTATTTGTAATTATGCTGATAAAAATAAGTTCAGCAAGTATATAACATATAAATCCCGTTGCCCAGATTCTAGGATATGTGTAGAAGTGGTCATGGCAATACAACTTACATCATTTTCAGTTATATTAAGGTAATAAGTCTCAAAAGAAATATGCGAACACAATAGCAACATGTGGTAATCTACTTGTTTTACAGACATTATAATTTCGCTCTTATTTCAATGCAAAGGGAGGTAATTTCACAAATGGTAAACTTTGGTTCCCTATATCTTTATAATGGCAAGGAAATTGTCGATCGTTTTAGCGGTGTTTATAACTTGAGACCCATAATAGTCATTTTTAATGTTTAATCTTGCTCTTTACCTTATTTGTATCTTTAAGTGTAAAAATGTATGTTTTAACTAAATGGGAGATAACTCTGACACTTACATTGGAATACAAAAAGTAAGTAAAAAAGAAGACCAAACTAAGTCATGCCGGTGATTTTAAATCCTTCAATATATAAAATAACATTACATTATTTAAGCTAGCATAAGGGCTTGCTAAACTTTATTTTTTCAGTATAGATTTACTTGTATACTTTTAGCACTTTTTAATTCTGCATCAGATTTCTACCACAATATGATTTATTTGCTTCGACGTGCCGTAAAACATCATTGATTCATTCATTATGAGTTCCACCAAATCATCACGTCATTAATATGATAGGCAGTGGCTATTTTATTTTCAGTGTTGGCGATGGGAGTGTGGAGTCTGGGATTTGTTCCTGATATCCGTGTCCAAATCTAGAGATAACACTGTTTGTGTTGATTGTTCTTTGATACTCAGAATATAAATAGTACTATGTATGTTATGTTTGTATGTATGACACTGAGTGTAAATTAATAAATTAAACTAAGAGTATATTTTTGTATCTGAACTTATGAACCCATCCTAGAAAAATATGTGTAATACGATCATCATAAAATTTAATCTGAGAAAGAAAATTTTATTTCAGACATAATTAAAACATTTTTACATATTATCCTTCCCACACCCGGCACCCAAGGGCAGCTAACAGAGTTTGAAATAATGAAATCGTTTGATATATTGTTGTCTTTCATAGAAGAGTATACTAAGTATGTGAACAAATATGGAACACAGCAGTGTTATTGATTTTATTTTTGTATTTGACCGTTTGAAGCCCATTCCCTGGGCCCCACGAGTGATGTAGCAGGTAAAAATGTATATAGTGTAATCCCATCATGTTACTGTTTCATTTGAGACATAATTAAAAAAACATTCTAATTTTCTCACATTTTTGCTCATGTGAAATAGGCATTTTCCTCATGTGAGATAAATCTATCTTACATGACATGTGACTTACGACGTCATGACGTTACGTCGACGTCGCCTTATTCTGGCGTTAAATCAGCAAAGTCATTGATTTTATGCCGGTAATAAACACATAATGGGAGAAAAATAATCCATCATGAGTGATCCATGTGAGATAGGGAAATCTCACCCTCGGGATTAGAATTGCAACCAGGCACTCGGCAGAGCCTCGTCCCTGGTTGCAATTATAACCCCTCGGGTGAGATTTCTCTATCTCACATGGATACTCTTGATGGATTCAACTCCAACAAGCGTGTGGTCTTTTACCAAGTGTGTTCACATGGTAAACCTGTGTTCCAATTTGACCCTACCCTATGGGTCACCAATTTTACATCGAGTTACAAATCTTTAAAAATCTTCTCTGAAAATACAAGATCTACAGATCTTATATTTTGGTTGAAGCATAAGCTAATTGTCCTCTACCAAGTTCGCTCAAATATTGACTTTGTTTCAAAATTTGGCTCCGCCACAGTGGTCACACGATTTACATAAACTTATATGGCGAATAACTTAAGAAATCTTATTTTTGACGCCACAAGGAATAGTGCTATCATATATTGCATCTAGCATAAGCTCATGGTCCTTTCAAATCTATCACCGCCCAGGCAGGCATAGTCTTAAATGGAGTTATATAGGAAACTCTTTAACAAATATTCTGTGAAGCTACAAGAGCTATAGGTCTAGTATTGTGAATGTAATAAAGAAATTTGGTCCCGCTCCAAATCAAATCTTCCGCGATTCTGGGGTCACAGTTTTACATAGTTATGAAAATAATCTTCCCTGAAACTACACAAAATCTTATGAAGTTACCATACTAGTAAGCTTAAGACCCTCCACCAAGTGTGTTCAAATAGTGACCCTGTTGTACAATTCAAAACGGATTTATATTTGAAAAGTTCTCCGACCATGTTTTTTTTGTTTCATGAACATGTTTATTTTTATTTAAATCGAAATCAATACACAACAATAGATATCATTGCAATATCTGTTGATGACGTAGGTAAATTAATCCACAGGTAAATGTATTTATCACTTAATATCTGGCAATAGTTGTGCAGCTATACAATTTAGATTTACCTCATTTCCACGTGCAGTCACGCAGTGGTAAAAGTAGTATCTACGTCATGCACATAGTACTTATTTTTACATACAACTTAGTAGCGGTTTTAAATATATGTTTCTCTCCGGGACTATCAAGAAATAATCATATGATATTTAAAAGTTAAATTTGTTAATTGATAATACTACAAAAAAACAAGTCTTCTTATGAACGTATCAGACTTGTTTTATCTCACCTACTTGTGTTACTGTTGCAAGTGTCTACAATGGACAAATGTGAGCGATTCAGGGCGATTCGGTCCTCTTGTTTCAGTTTAGGTTATGGTGTCAATCGAAGCATCACAAAATAGCCATAGATGCAATCTTTAGGCACGAGTTCTAGTCCAACAATAACACAGAACATTGCTGGATTGACCTAAAAAGATTGTCTTTATAAGAAAACAACAGTTTTGGTATTGAAGTGAATCGCAGATTAACATTATCAATTAATGCTACTTGTATATATGAATGTTAGGGTCAACATTGTGTTTTAGTCTAGATACGAAAACAAAGACATATTTTCAGACTGAATCTATAGCAATTCAGCTAGGCTCGGCCAGCTAAGACCGTTTCATGCATATGTCTTACTTGCAGATATGGTTCTGGATCTGCGTAGAATAGTGTAGCAAAGAAATGAGAAGCGGGCCTTGTGACCGAGGCTACAATTCAGCCTATTTTGTAGATTCTTTGGAAATAATTCACAGATCTGTAAGACTTCTGTCCCAGGTTCGCGGCATAATGCAGCGTCTGACCTCGAGTAAACTGTTACTATATAATCTGTGTTGAAAAACAAAATTTCTGGCTTTCAATTTGACTGAAAAGGCCCCTTTACGTGGTCCCGACTTAATTCCATTAAGTGATAGGCAGGCTGATATTGATTTTATAACGGATATTTCGACAATAAAACACATTTAAAACATATTTTACTGAAAAAGTGCGATAACCTGTTGTAATTACCTATGAAATGTCTTAATTTTACAACATGCAAACTGTTTAAGCTGAAATTAAGGTTTGATTTCATAGCCCTGCCAATCTCGTTTTCGCTTCTTGAGGAAGGGTTGGATAGGGTATGAAAGTTAATACTCGGACCACGTAATGTATAATCTGATTATTGTACTAGGGCAAATACAAATCCTGGTTTGAAAAAAGCAATAACATTTTAAGCCGCATTTAATATTAAACCATGACGAACTAGATGAAATCGATGGCACGCTATGATTGAAAATCAGCTTAACTTTAAGTAGAAGTGATACCTAAGATAATATAGACATTTGACATGTACCGCTGAGATCCCAGAGGACTAAGAAGGATTGACTACCAACTTAACTTTTAGAACTCTTAACTGAACCAACTGAACAGGATTTTATAGTCGCACTAATTTCATATGGCGAATTTCCAGCTTCCATTGATGGAGGAACACCACAGGTGCCCCTCCGGGCAATTTTATTGCACGACTTGGCATCTGGGTAGAACCACCGATGTCCCAGCTGAAAGACCTTCAATTTAATATAAATAATGACACAGTTTGATGATGTACCATTTTGACGCCTGTGACCTACTGCCTCGGGGACCTTAGGGGAAACATTGAATCACATGTCACATACAGGTATATGATTTGCATTGAACAATGGTCAATATATAGGAGTAACAGCATGTTAAACGTTTCAAAATAAAATTCTAAACCCAATCTACACATCTACAACCCCTAGGAAATGTATATAGATCGACTATGTTTCAGTTTGGAAAATATACAACACTGTGAACACCGATATACTTAATTGTTAATGTTTATTATTAACATAAAAGCTGTATATACAATGTTTTCTTTCAAATAAATCCAGTCTAGAATTGACATAATCCAGAAATTCTTTAAACGTTTCTTACATTACGCAAAAATACGTCCTCACTGTTTAACCGTTAAATATATCGACAATTAATAAAATCATACGGCTTTATGATATAAAACAATATCAAATATAATTTACTCCCAAATTAATTGATGGAAAAATTAAAAAGAAATATTTTTTATCGGAAACATAAATGTTAAAGTGACCACATATTCCTCTTTGATATACAGTATAGTGCTTACCATAGCTGTCAAGGCCCAATGGATATTTATCATGAGATTGGGTTCCAAAGAGAGGCTGTCCCTTGGTTTGTTGGGTCGGGGTAGTGGGAGAGGGCACAGGAAGCTCGGGACGAAATGATCATACAAGTTAACTGAATTTATTTAAATCACATCTAATTAATTAACTTATTTTTGCACTAAACTGAACGCACATTGCAACGTCCCAGAAACAGACTATCGTGCATTTTAGTGGAACATTTGGATTGGTGAACTACATTTAATAAAATGAAATCGCCAAAAACAAAAGTAGGTCAAGTTTTCAGAATGCATAAGAACGTAAAAAGTATGCGTGTGAGCGTTATTTATCATAAAAATCCGTGTCTCACGCCAAATGCGAATTATTGAGATATGCCATACCTTTGATTCACTTTGATATGGAATATTCGTGCGTCTAAAACCGCTTCGACGTGAATTCTTCTCGTTGAGTTGTGTTGTGGTAAATAGCACATACTGGCAATAAAATAACTAGTCTCGTTTTACTTTACACCGTTATACAATATGTACATTCGAGCTCAGAGTAGACATTCTACTTACACTCATTAAAAACAACGTAATAAAACCGTCTGCAGCATCGTTACAACACTTTTATTCCCAATTCAAATTATTTATAATTGGTCTACCCAATTATAACATATCTTCTTCCGGATGCCTCTCAGCGATCCATAATATATCGATAATAATTTAGTTTATACGACATGCTGGCATAAAAAATCATCTACTACCAGTGCCCTCGTGTATAAAGTATACTCATTGTTCCGACAATATCTCAGATATGGTCCACTAATTCTGGTTAAATGACTACTTTCAGTGACATCTAATTACTCTTGCGTCTCTGATTTCTAATTTGACAGTATCACCGTTTTGAACACTGTATAACATTCGTTTATAATTAGTTGCTAGAATTTGCTCTTCCTTGCTTACTATGGGAAGCAACTTTGTGACCTCATTTTGAATATCACCTGAGTTTCGTCTAGTTAGTTTGGCCATGTTGGTTCTTTCCTTATCTGCCCATTCAACGTCATTAGGGCAGTGTCGTCTAGTTTGGCCATGTTGGTTCTTTCCTTTTCTGCCCATTCAACGTCATTGGGCAGTGTCGTCTAGTTTGGCCATGTTGGTTCTTTCCTTTTCTGCCCATTCAACATCATTGGGCAGTTTCGTCTAGTTTGGCCATGTTGGTTCTTTCTTTCACTGCCCATTCAAAGTCATTAGGGCAGTTTCGTCTAGTTTGGTCATGTTGGTTCTTTCCTTCTCTGCCGATTCAACGTCATTAGGGCAGAGAAGGAAAGTTTGGTCATGTTGGTTCTTTCCTTCTCTGCCCATTCAACGTCATTAGGAAACGAACAATGTGAACGCAAGGAAAATCCTTCCGAGTATCATGAATTACTTCAGGTCTGTATACAGTTTCCAAATAATGAGCTTGGATAAATATGTGAGTGTTTACAAAATGTTCATGTCCATATTCTTTCGACTCTAAACGGTAGACATTTGAAACAAGAACCAATTCGACGGAGCGTCATCGCAAATCCCCATGCATTCTTCACACATGTCAGTATGGTAAACAAGATATGTTCACCCCTTCGATCCTGTGTCCAAATGATGACGGCGTGCAAGAGCAACGTTAGTTTTGTGGGGTCCTCAGGGGAGGGTGGAAAACAGTTTATGTTGATTGTTATTTGATACTCAGAACATAAAAGGTATTACATATATGCATATAACGTTATTCTGTATGTAATATATTGTAAATGTATAAATTATATTTAGAGTATTTTTGTTTTTTGAACTTTTTAGACCACCCAGCATACCATGGGTGACCCTGGCGCAAACTATTGTATACGGAGTTATAATATTTAATTTAAGAAAAAGAAAATTGACTCAAAATGACCTTCACCGCCCCACCACACCTTTGAAGTTATAATAATGAACTTGTCTGATGATATGCTTTGTATTTTTCATACACGAGTATAAAATGACGCCCAATTCCCCGGGCCCCAGTGAAACAATAGTATAATCACATTATAACGTTTCATATGAGACATTATTAGAAACAAATCTGACGCCAGATTACCCTCTGCCACTCTTTCTCCACCTCATAACCCCTGGGCAGACATCGGAGTTACAATACAATAGTTTGATACGTTATTACCTTTCATAGGCGAGTATATATTCCATGTTTTTGTGCACAAATATGGAAAAGTGACGGTGTAATTTAATATATAGTGTATTTGGCACTTTGACCCAACGTAAGCCTAATAGAACGATGACGTTTGATGTTTGTCTGCAATCTTGTCTTGTCGTGCCCTCAATGGTCTGTTCTCTTGTTGCTCTGACTTCTGCCAAGTCAATGAGTACCTTCTTTGTGACTTTCTAGACTATTGTTTGTTTGTATTTAAATACACGAGCATATTCATTTTGTGTTTTATTTATATTGCCTATTAATGCTGCCTTGTTGGTTAAAGAATAGTTCATGGCGGGGTTTCTTTATTTACACTGTCCCGTTTTATTGGGATGACAGTAGGGTAAGTGTGAGGTTTGGTGCAACCTAGAACCTGGTTTAAACCCAGAGGCCTTTTATGCGACTGACTGTTCCAAGGCGGTAGCCCTATTGTCAACCATTTTGTGTCTGTGATGTCTTATTTGGCCTTTTATTCATCTTTAAAGTTGTTCTTTGTTGACGTGCGTATTTGTGGTTGACTGTCGTCCTTAAATAATACTTTTCCTGTTCGAGTTTTATATCTATATTTAGGGCCCCTAGGGATGGAAAAAACGTTATCATGTGGGGTATTCATGCACTAAAATTGGTTGAATTCCACTTAGTTGTTTAGTTAAGGAGATGATATGGTAACATACTGGGTTGTATGTTATTGTCGAAACAGGTTAAACTGCATTCAATTACACAAAAACGAAACTACAAACAAACAAACAACAACACACGAATTAGAAGTCCCCATGGGGCCAGGACTGTTTAGTATGTGAGTATCAAGCTATCCAGCTTGCTTGCGGAACGTCGGTGGTTCTACTCAGGTGCGCGCCCGTGCACGTAAACATGCCCGGGTTTGCACCTGGGGTCTTCCTCCACCAATAAAAGCTGGAATATCGACAAATGACCTTAGCTGTTGGTGCAACTATAAAATCCAGTTTAATGAATTCATATAAGATTTGGTTGAATTCCGACAAGCGGTTTCTGAGAAAAAGTCGTCAGAAGCAAAGGATAACGACGACGACGGACGACGGACAGACAACGGACGGACGACGGACGAAGAGTGATTTCAATACATCACATTGAGCCTTCGGATCAGTTGATCAAAAACACTGACAGATGACAATGATTTTTAAATTTTGAAGTCCCGGTGAGTTTCTTTCATTTGAGATTTACTAAAACATGGCAGAGAAGTAACTGATAATAGAGTATATTGTGCTAAAAATACAAAAACTATTAATTGTGAACACGGGTCTTTTAAGAAAATCCGTCTATACACAGTTGTTTTAACATATATACAAGTGCACATAAATGCAAAACGGTTATAATTTGTACGACATTATTATACACTCTTTATGTGATGGGCTTCATCCTTTGACAAAAAACTAATACAGTTACCTATAGAAATTCTCCACCCCCCCCCCCCCCCCCCCCACCCCCCACTCTTTATGGGACGGGCCTCATCACTTGACAAAAAACTAATACAGTTACCTATAGAAATAGCCTCGAAATGTGTCTTTAAACATGCATCAAATATTTACGATTAGTAAACTTATAAATCGATGCAAAAATGAAATGTCACAGTTTCTAAAACAGTTACTCCAACTGCTCATAAAACTATCTCTTAAACATTGGAGCCCATGGCGACATAACCATTGCAATCAATCATAAAAATTCATTTATCCAGTATAATTTTGCCGTTAAACCTTCTTGCGTATATTTAAATAAAAGGCAATAGATCTATAGTTTTCAATTTGTCGTCGTTATTCTCCCATAGGTTTAAATGTATTATTGATGCAATGTAGTCTAGACAACAATTAGCAAAATGCAAACATAATTCCAATAGGTATTAATAATGGTTTGTAATACAAGTTATACAGAAGAAAATAAAAGGGAAAGTTTAAGTATAAAATGAAAAAAATATTTTTAAGGAATAACTGCTCAGTGAGAAGATGAGTTAACCATGCTATTAATTTACAGGAGTAGGACAATTTGATTGCATCTATCAGGTATTCCCATAAGCGCGTATATCGTTGAATGAATTTGTATTCAATATATCTTCAGAGAGAAATGTTGTTTTTTATTGTCTGGTTGCAAACACTGAGATGAAGAGTTCTTTAGAAAACTCACGGGTAAGCGTAAAATGGAATAATTTGACGTCAACATATAAGATGGGTGTTTACCTTACACGTGTTACATACTTTAGAGAAGGAGGGTTTCTAGTTAGTTAAACAGTTATACAGACAAGCTATTTCCCCATGAGCAAATTTGAATAAACCGAGACTTCTTTAATTGGATGTATGTGAGTTCGTCAATTTCAATGGTCTTCTCTTATTAATACACTGGCTAACAAAAGTGTACACAAGACATACCATCAGAAATATCAGAGGTGTATCTATGAGCAATATTAACAAATAAGAAAGAGAACATTTGAACAAAATATAAGTGGAGGGGAGCTAGTAAGGGTTGAAGGGGTTGGTGAGTGATTGTCTTGGGAAAAGGTATGCTATTTGTACTTTTAAACACAGAAGAAAATTGTGGAAATCTAGATTCACAAGGTATTGTTTCAAGGGAGGGTGAGTTGATAACAAAGATGGGCAAAGCTATGCCCATTGTGCCTATGAACAATACCAACAGAACAGACAATTGTGGGTGTGGGGGATGGTTGGAGGGGAGATGGGTAAGGGGTGACAGTGATAATTGAGATGAGCAGATGTATATTTTCTGCAACATTGCTTTACCTAAATCTGCCCTATCGAATTATCAAGTATCGAGATATATAGTTTTTGTGAAGATCTGCACAAGAATCACATGATAGAAAAGGAGTGAATCGTTGTTTTAAAATTGCCATAGCTTGAAACAAATGGTCACTCACATATATTTGTAATGCCTGTCCATCTTCTTTTGACGAAGTGTGCCATCTTCTCCGTACATGTATGGCATGTGTACAGGTCCATTCTTTCATAAAAAAAATCTAAAATGCAATAAAGTTGTGAACTGTGGGTAAATTATTCTATTCTTTTGATATATGAATAACATAATTTGTAAGTAAACCAGTTATGTTTAGTATATCATTAATAATGGTATTTGCGTATAAAATATCTAAAACGAACGCCCCAAAACGCGGAATATTAAAATCTAGTGAAACGCTATGTTACATTAGATTCTAGCATTCCCTTTAATTTCGGTTTGCAAAAGTTTACACAGAAACAACTTTCTCTTAGTGTATATTATTCTGTGACAAAATTTATATTACAAATAATTACAAATTGTATAGTGTTGTGTCATCCGTAAACCAGAATGGGAGAGAAAAGATAGTGACCCAAGCTTCATCGTTATTTTTAAAGAATTCTTATGTTTTTATTTGTTCCAGTTTCTAACGTTTAAATTCTTCGAAGAAGTAGAAATATACCATTGTCGTTAATTAGAGCATTGACAAAATGTATGCTTTTATCTACCCGGCATTGTTTATAAAATATCATTTTATTATTGAGTTTTCCCCCAATTTAAAGAAAACCTGTTTCCAAAAAGTTATGAATTTAATAAGTTCTGATCATATCAAGTAAACACACCTCTGTAACTTTTCGCATTATATCAAACAGAATAATACAACTCCTTATCAACTATTCAATAATCAATAATTTAAGTATTATTTCATTATTACAAGAAATACATTTTTAAAAGGTTCCGTGTACCGTTGTCGTAAAATATGAATTTGCATAATGCATGAAACGAAAACTGCATTTAAATAGTGTACAATGCTTGTCATGTTATTGTATGTTGTTATATGTATTACATGTATTACATGAATTGTTGAATGACACTGTCACGTCATTGTATCTACTGTCACGTCATTGTATCTACTGTCACGTGATTGTATCTATTTCGAGAATTTATTGAAGTATCAATCATATGCTCATGAGTCTCAGAATTTAATATGTTAACACATTCATCTAGGCATTGCTACCCATAAATACATTCTTGATAAATATGTGTATTAGTCAATACACACATGCCATTGAGCATGATATAAGCTGAATATGGATCAATACACACTTGTATAAAGTTTTTATTTATTATTTAAATAGCACTCTCTAGATATTCTACGAAACTTAGCCACATATGTATTTAAAGGATTTGAAAAAAGAAAAAGTATTATATGTGAAAACTCCCGATAACAATTATGTTGGTGTTTTTATTTTAACACGCTCCATGCAACTTAGAGTTATAATGTATCATGTATGTCAACATTCAGAGAGAAGCTGTTAAACAACAGTATTGTAATACCTAAAATGTTCATATCTTAAAAACACTTGTTACTAAAGAATAGCGCATTTCATGTGTGACATTGTTATATTAATATAACATTGTATTGGATAAACATGATTCTAAGTAATATTTATATTAACACTGTCATAACGCCATTGATATATTAAAAATGTTTGTGATAAAATTGTTTAAAATTGTGCTTAAGAGTCATATATGACTTATTGCATAATATATATGTACTTTGTAAGGTTTATTTGGGATGGCCTCGACCCAAATAGACCTATGACGATGCTAATAAAAGTTCTTCTTCTAGATAAAAGTGTAAACATATTAAATTGCAGGTTATATTTTTTCATTTATTAATGCACTTTCAATGGGATTTCACAAAAGGGTACATAATCCTTTAGTGAACGGCACATGAAGTTCATTATAAAATATTAGGGTGTAAAATTCTAAGACAAACAAAGGGCAAAAATTCTGAAATAAATTAGGCAATCAAGAGTATGTGATGAAACGGGACATATGGACAAAGTTTCAGAAAAATTGGAGCAGCGGTTGGTGAGATATAGTTGATTTAAAATGCGGCCGCTGCCGTCGGAAAAGTGACTGCTATGTATCACTACCCACTATCGTGGGCGAGACAAAAATGTGCTACTGGAAGGGACGCGACGCGCCTTTACGTGGAGCTTGATTCCTATAAAACTCCCACTTCATTTTGTGAAAGCAGGGGTATAATTAAAAATAAATAGTCATAATTTCAACTATGTTTGGGAAAGGCTTTTACTAAAATTCATAAAATGTATACACGAATTATTTACAACTCTGGTGTGTGCTCGTGTACACACGTGCTACTCACCAAGCTTTGTGTTTATAGGTCATCTTCTTTCTTCTAAATGAAAACAAATACCGGTTATTCAAAACATTGAACTTTTTATACCAATTTGTTTTGGTGTCGAAAAATTCCGCGCGCGCGTGTACGGCCTGACTTTTATCAGACAACTATAAACATGAAGCTGGTCATAGTAAATAATAGCACGGATAAAGATTGCTTAAAATTGCTAAAAGTAGATTTAATTCGTACAAATATGTATGATTTTGTCCGAAACCAGATCGGGAATCTATTGAATTTGATTGTGCTTCTATTGTGCAATGGCACGATATTTTCTTATTATGTGACGTCAATATCGATCTGTGCTAAATGGTTTAATTTGACAATCCTTAAAGCACTATTCCTGGAAGGAATAATACGTACTTGAATGACGCTCATTTATTTATTTTATGAACGGTATTGACAACTTTAATTCAAAACATTATCAAGTGTAGGCTGTATAATGGGTTATTTTCCGTATGCATTAAATTTATTTTTTAGGTAAACTATCCATGTGTTTTAATACTGTATTGATCCGTGTGTGCCCACTATGTATACTGAGCAAAAATAAAAAGTATCCACTATTAATGCCAGTATTTACAGACGCCAAATGGTGTAGGAATATAAACAGTTTAAAGTGACACGTGCAGTCTTGATTTTTAAAACCTGCACGAGTTATCCTGTTTGTTTTTCTACATACGATGCATTAGTTCAATCATTAATATTAATTATAAGAAGAGTATAAAGCAAACTGTTGAAACAATTGTACCAAGAATATATTTACCGTGTGTCCCTTTAAAAAGTATTTGAACATACTACTTGTTGATATATATAAGCATACTTAATTGAGAGAAAAACTATCCCATTAAGCAGTTTTAAATTTGCCAGTGGCGTTCTACCTAATTAGTTCATACATTTCATTAATTAGTTCTGCTTTGCTGTCCAAAAAATAAGGCAAAGAAATGTTGGTACTTTCTATTTTTTGCTATGTATATACGTGTTGTGTATTTAAAATGTTGGTGTATGTTGGGCCTGTCGCGTATATACGAAGGGTCGGATAATTAGATTGCAATATAATAGAACAGATAGATTTATGAAAATAAACCAACAGTATGGATAGGATAGCTAATTGGATATTAAACCAATCAATGCAATGTCTGTCTAAATCTGAAATGTCTATCTCAAGCTGAAATTCTCAAGCTGAAATGTATGTCTGTCTCAAGCAGACAAAACAGGTTTCATAGATTCAATATAGTCAAGTATGTGTTGTCACCTTACACTATGCTAGTATTAGTGACTGGGTTATATACTGAAAGGAAAAAAAAACGCGACACGGGAATTTCCGCTATATATTGTATGTACAATATGCTGCTGTTAATCGAACGGTACATGGCTACGTAATACCTTTCCTTTCGGAAAAAGACTAAAACAACACGTAATACAGCAAATAGTATTCCTGCAAAGTTTCATTATTGACAGAGTACGTGTTTGGCTAAAGCATGTGAGCAAATGTAGGATGCAAAATTTTGCAAACTCTTTAATACAGTACTGAACTGGCTCAATTTTTCAGGGGAATTTCAAAAAAGAGGAACTTCAACATTTAAGAATTTCTTGTTACAACGTGTACTGTGATTAAAACGTCTACAACATCACAGTTGTGTCCTTTCTCTAACTAACTGCATCTCTTGTTTTTACAAAATATCATGGGATTTCCTTGGAATATATATGGAATTAAGTGTGCAGTATATAAAATTTATAGCGAAAATTCCCGTGTCGGGTTTCCTGCATGCAACCCGTGTGAGTGGGTTAGCTAACTTTTATCATGCAATGATTTCTTACAATTATTACAGTTTTTTATGATAAATGCTAATAATTGTTCTGTACTCAGTTGTATTTAAATAAATCAATTTATTTATTTCACTTATGTAGTTATTTACTTCTGAAAATCAGTCAATGAAGACACTTTTGTGAGTGTTTCAATAACTTTAAAGAGTACAGTCACACTTATTGCATACAAAACAAATACTCTTACCTGACTTCCTAATTGTACTGTAGTGGATCAATTGAATATTCCCTGTTTCGAATAATCCCTGTTTCACATCGTCACTGTTTTACATAGTCACTGCTACACAACTTGTTCATATAGTCACGGTTTCACATAGTTATTGTTTCACATAGTCACTGTTTCACATAGTCACTGTTTCACATAGTCACTAATTCACATAGTCACTGATTCAGATAGCACTGTTTCACATAGTCACTGTTTCATATAGCACTATTTCACATATTCTCTTTTTCACATATTCTCGGTTAAACATAATCACTGTTTCACATAGTCACAGTTTCACATAGTCACAGTTTCACATAATCACTGTTCCAAGAAGTCACAATCACTGTATTTAAAATGTTGTTTTTTTCCCACAAACATCTTTGCGGGGTCACTCATGATATGGTAGGGTAAGGCATCTGATTAATTGTCATCCGTTGGGTTCTCCCGTATCCATTTCCTCTTCTATCTACAAAGGCTGTGTTATTTGTGATTTTGAGTTAGGATCCTACACAAAAATATTGCGATGGACAACTGTAGGTATTTTTCGAAGAGTTGGTGATTATAGACCAAAACAATGCATGTTCTAGAAAAGGAGGGATAAGCTCCCTTGTGTACTAACCCTTTAAACTAATTCTTTGTTTGGACTATTGTGCCGTGTACCTAATTTTCCACATATCATTAATTATTTTCTGTTTTGTTTTCTAGAAAATAAGGCAAAGCAAAGTTGGTATTTTTTGTTTTTAGTCGCGTTTAGAAGGGTATGTACGAAGGGTCTGATAATTAGATAGGTTGCAATTGAATAGAACAACCATATTTGTGAAAATAAACGAACAGTATGGATGGGACAGCTTATTGGGTATTAAGGGTTCGCCAATAGTATAAAGTGGGTGGGGTATGGTAAAAATACAATGTAATTTTTTGCTTAAACTTCAATTTTCTTGCAACTGTCAATGCTGACATAGTGTGTCACATTTATAAGGAAACAATTTGATTGCTAGTGTTTTGAATAAAAGTAATTCATAAAAAAGATATTGTACTTTTGAATTCAGTACCTCGGGTGCATCCAATCATTGACTTCTTTTTCTTTTTTATTGAAAGTGAATACACACATCCATAGTCCAGTATATTGTTTACAATATGTAAGAATAAAAATTAAAAATAACATAACAGCAACTTAATAAAACAGAATTTCATAAACACCATCTATGCCAAATCAATGAATTTTCTGCACCGTGTTTTATCTCCAAAAGTAGTGTAAATCACTTTTAAATTATACGATTTGCACGAGATTTACTACTACCAATACTACACAATGATTATTGAATGAATGGTATTACAAACATTTGTTTACCTCATGAACGATCCTCTATTGCGACTGTATTCTGATAGATCTGAACAGTTTATTTCAGGTGCGTGGGGAAAACGTATTGTTTCTTCTTAAATATGTTATTCTTGAGAGATATAAGCCTCGAAACATTATAAAATCAGTTAAATTGGCAAATACTATTGTTACTTTCTAATTTCCGGAAACTTCTCATTCGCAACATCTCTATCATTTCTATGAAGTATGATTCCGAACGTAGCCGGTATTATCCGAGTTTTCACGAAAGAATGCCTTATAACACCTACTACTGCATAAAGTAGTGCCATTTTTCTTTCTTATTTTTAGTATTTATAACTGCAAGGGTTAATTTTCTTCGTTTTCTTACAACATTTATAACGCAAATGATAAGAATATTGTTTAAAATGAGATACAATATGTAATTATAAATTCGGAAATTCGATTCGGATTTCCCTAGTATGCATCGTTAAAAAAATGATAGGCGTAGGAATCGTAATCGGTTAATCGTTCATATTTTGTTCAGCGAGGTGAAGCATTGAAAATACAACAAGAAAACGTAAAATCTTTAACACGACATCCATGATTACCTGACAGGTGATTTGAATTGTCTTCAATGTTTTAACAATCTACTTAGGATAATATTCAAGATTCACATATGTGTTCTGTAGCTCCATAGGGTATAGGGACAACCCGGACCATGGGACAACCCGGACCAGACAACCCGGACCACGTTTTAGGACGACCCGGACCACGTTTTAGGACGACCCGGACCACGTTTTAGGACGACCCGGACCACACTTTAAAACAACTTTTATAACATAATAGTTGTCTAATAAATAAGTTTTTTTTGGTTTGTGATACTAATAGTCATACATTAATACTCATAAACTACGTTCATTTGGAATGAGTTGTCAGATCTTGAGTGAACCCTTTTCAGTGGCATACTTTAATTTGTGTGGGTAATTATCTGTGTATCTGTCTGATACTAATAATGAATTATTAAAGGTCATCAATTATTCAATCAGTGTTAAAGCAATTGCGATTGCATTCTGATTGCCAATTATTCTTGAGTGAACCCATGTCAGTGGCATACTTTAATTTGGGTGGGTAATTATCTGTGTATCTGAGTGCAAACTGATACCTTTTATATCATAACACTATCTACTTTTAAGGGAGCTGGACTAAGATTATGTTTTATTATTATTTTCAAATCGGAAAAATGGATATTATTTATAAACTTGAGGTAATGCAAAACATACATTAAATATTGTCATATAGCTATTGTTGACTCAATTTACGTTTATTTTCTCAAAATATCATTTAATATTCATTCTAAATAATTCACATACATGTTTATACTCATTTATATTCATTAAAGACTTGTTTTAAAATTTGGTCCGGGTCGTCCTTAAACGTGGTCCGGGTCGTCCTAAATGTGGTCCGGGTTGTCTGGTCCGGGTTGTCCCATGGTCCGGGTTGTCCCTTATTCCTGCATAGATGACACTCACACCAATTTAGGCAATAATCCATGTTCCCCTTTTGTTTACATATTTTTATGAATGAAAAATATGGCCGAAGAAAACTTCAACGTGTCAACGAAGTGGATTTACTTTTTTCTGCAAAACTGGTTTGAATTTCGACTTAATACTCTAACATTTTGTTAATCATTGTCTATACATTTAATCTAAGCCAAAAAATAATTATTGTGTTCAGTAATTATATTGTTTGCATGGAAGTCCTTTACCCTATTGTTTTTGTTCATGCTAATTTAGTACCCACAAATTGACATTTTTCCTTATGACTAAAGTGAATTATACTCAAAGTTTAATATGAAAGGTGTGTTACATATTTTCAAGACTGTCTAGTTATTAAGGTTTCAACACCTTATACCACACCCACTGGAAATTAATTTCAGAACATTGGCGAACCCTATACTCAGCTGCAAAACAAACTGGCCATTTTGAAAATTTTACTTTACACCCTATCCTCTTTATCAAGCGATAGTCCATTTATGATTCGACCTATTGAAAAACAAATGACAACATGATATTGGCAATGGAATTATAAAAACTTTGGCAGTGAACGCCTCTGACAAATATTTACTTATATTAAAAAGTTCTTTCTTCTTTGAAGATTGTAGAAGTGTTATAAATTTAAACATATTTGGCCTTTGTATGTAATATTTTCTGATATATTTCTTTCTAATATCATTATAAGCTGTACAAATTAAAACAAAGTGAAATTCGTCTTCAATATCAGTTGAATTACATATTTGACAAACTCTTTCATTTCTTTCAATCCTATGTCTTGCATAACGACCTGTCTCAATTCTTAAGCTATGTGAAGATAAACGTAATTTAGTAAAAACACTTCGTAATATTTTTGTACATAAAATATTCAGATAGTTTTCATATCCAAAATTATCTTTAACATGTCTATACAAACTTGATAATACTCTATTTTCTTGTAGATCAGTGTTCATTTTTGAATAAAACAATCCACCAACCTCTGTTTAAAGCTAGATATAAAATGTTGATGGTTCACCCTTAAAGGATCATCCCATATATACATAAAGCCATACGTATTAAGCAGAGATTTTACATTGGATAACCAATTGTTTAAACCACTTTCACAATCAGATAATGAAGATTTATAAATAGATGATAAAATTATATTTTCTGTTTTAACTAATTTCAACCAATATCTAACTATTCTAGTATATCTTGTGATAAATAAAGGATAACGCGCAAATTCACCGTAAACACCAGCATTACTCGTGGTCAGTTTTACTCCTAGAATGTGTTTACAAAACTTGAGATGAATTCTCTCTATCTCTTTCGATTTTATGAAACCCCAGACTTCACAGCCGTAATTGAGTATTGATGAGACGAAAGCATCAAATAATTGAAGGGATGTTTTAGGTTTTAGTTCAGTTTTTCTTATGTTTGCAGTTAAAAGATTCATAGCTTTTAATGCTTTGCCGCACATAGTCTGTTGATTTAACGTATACGACCCTGTGTAGTTAAATACAACTCCAAGATAATTAAAATCATCTGAAACCTCTAATAATGCTCCGTTATAAGAAAAGTTTTCATCAACGGTTACTCTACCTCTTTTACGAAAAACTATAACCTTTTTTTTTCAGTATTTACTTATAGACGATTTAAGCTCATTTGCAGATATTGCGGAGGTTTACCTATTAACACCATATCATCAGCAAAAAGCAGTAAAATTAAAGAAATGTCATCTAATGATAAACCACTCTCTATTCTATTTTGCAAATATAACTCTAAATTTTCAATAAACAATGCAAACATGATCGGAGACATTATCTCCCCTTGCTTCAAACCGACTGAAATCTCGAAAAAATCCGAGAAAGAACCGCAGTATTTTATGCATGATTTGACAGTGTTATACATAGAACGAATTATGCAATATTCATTTTGGAATTTGTCAATTAAATTAAAAAAAGCCTTTATACAATTAAATCTAAACAAAACTCACTGTCCACTTTCTTTTGCAACTGAGTATAGTATGAGTATTTGTGCAACAGACCCGCATGCAACCAGTGTTAGTGGGTTAGATACATTTCATCAAACAATACTATATTACAATAGTTAAATCATTTATAATAAATCCTAATACGGGGTCTGTACTCAGTATTATTTTATTAAGTTCACTTAATATGTAGTTGTTTACATTTGAAAATAAGTCAATGAACACACTTTTGAGGGTTTCAATAACTTTACAGAGTACAGTCACACGTATTGCATACAAAACAAATACTCTTACCTGACTTCTTATATGTATAGTAGGAGTGGATCGCTTGAAAAGTCCTGTTTCGCATAATCCTTGTTTGAATAGTCACTGTTTTCACATAGCCACTGTTACACATAGTCTCTGTTTCACATAGTCACTGTTTCACATAGCACTAGTTCACTTCACATAGTTACTATTACACATATTCACTGTTTCACATAGTCACTGTTTCATATAGTTACTATTTCACATATTCACTGTTTCACGTAGTTACTGTTCACATAGTCACTGTTTCACATAGTTACCGTTTCACTAAGTCACTGTTTCACGGTGTCAGTGATTCACGTAGTCACTGTTTCAAATATTCACTTTTTCACAAAGTCACTTTCACTGTATTTAAGATTCTTCAACAATTTGAATTGGTGATATTCAACATGTGACAATGAAATCCATTTCGATTTAATATGCATTTTAAAGACATATTTCCTAGTATTTCCCATCGCTACTTGCTCATTTAAAAAGCATGGGAATCTTGTTTATTTACTGACTGCATGCTCCATCACCGATCAAGTCAGGCATATAAATTGAGGCCCGCTTGTAGTTTTTTCTTTGTGTTACATTGTTATATAAGATATTGTCTTGGGTAAGAAAAGCAAAACACAACTGTTAACTGTTTTCATTGAAAAAGCATGAGAAGCTTGAAAATTTACAGCCAGCACGCTTCATGGCTGATCAACTCAGGTATATAAATTGAGGTCCACTCTTAGTTTTTATTTGTATATCATTGCTATATTGAGGGTAAGAATAGCTTAACAACACTTTGTAATTTACTTTAATGAAGAAATATATGTTCATAATTTAGCTTTTGAATACAAAACTTATCTGGTATTTGTTAATTGTTTTTAGACCAAAAATCAGAGCACAACACAATAAATATACAACATTCTTTAATGTGTTATTATGTGGCCATAAATGCTTTATTGGATGGGCCTCATAATCTGAAGAAAGATTGATAATCACACTTTGCTCATGAAATTGTATAGCTAACAGTGATTCACAGTTACCTATAGAAATTCTCCCCCACTCCACCCCCTTCCCCAAATACAATAGGCTCGAAATATGTCCTTAAGCACATGTTAGGGAATTAAATCAAGTACTTTCATTATTTATTTTATATACAGCATATATAGCGAAAGAAATCAATAGAAAAAATGCAATAGTTTAGTAATTATTATAAATTGAAAACTACCACTTGTGTGCGTCCGCACAGTAATATTCAGTTATGCAAATTAAATATTATCAATAGCATTGTAATCTTCACAGTCATATCTGGGGCAGCTGGAATTCCATTTTTTTAATTTGCACACCAATCAATTAAAACTTTACAAATATTGTACATGAACACATTCTCAAATCAATTTTCAATGACCATTATGTAGGTGACAATTTATTACACGAAGAATAGAGGTTCCTGACAATTTACATTATCATGACATATTATTACAGGTAACTCGCAGTTTATGCATGAACAAGCACAATACTATTAATTGAATATACACATCTGTTTACCTACCTGGCACCTAATTTTTTCAAGCATGATCTAAGCATGCTAAGTAACACATGTATATTTATAATACGGTCTCTATATTTCTGGGAGACACCTCTGTGTTTGGTCAAATTTGAGCCAAAATGAAATCAATTTCAAAATGTTGGATTTCAACTGCCCTTGATAAGACTGAGAGGATTATATGGATGTTATTTGTTTTTAGTTTAAGGTTGCTGAAATTTCTAGGCGGATGCACAAAAAATGCAATACTTTAATGTCAGATTGTACATAAATGATAACATATTTTAGAACACGTTTTTTATTCTTCATTTGCTCTTATATATTTTTTGTATAATGGAGATCTATTTGTCAAAAAAACAGCCAAAATAAATTTTCAGTTTCACAGGAAGGACTTCGCCTAATTCAAAATTTTGAATATCCTTAATATATAGTGACTGTTTATTTTCACAAACATCTTTGCGGGTTCAAACCTGATATGGTATGGTAAGGCTTCTGGTAACTTATCAACCCAATGGTTGGGCTGTGTCCATTTCCTATGTTGAACTGATACATACAGGTCCATTCAAACATATTGTATGTTATCACATATAACTATTTATAATCACATGCGTTTGTACTGTTATCACATATAACTATTTATAATCACATGCGTTTGTACTCCGTTTGTTCATGTTTTAATTGTCTTCACTCACTGCATGGGTTTTCCTGAAAATCACAGACACTGTTTTCAATAATTACACTATCAAGGTGTGGTTTGAATCACTGGAGGCACTATTATTATATCTGGGCTGTATATGGGTATAAGTAAAACCTTCAACTCGTAGTCAATACAGTTTATTTTGTGATGGTATCTGTCATACATGTAACTTCATTCCAAGACACGGTGTCCAAGAGAACCTCATGTAAGATACATGTTGACTGTAAGGTGTTTTGCATAATCAATGATCTGAAGGGATGTGCATTGAATCAAAGTGATTTGCATCAATTGGCTTATATGTTTATGTTAAAGCTACAGACGCTATACTTAAACTGATTGCAGACGCTATACTTACACTGATACTAACTCGTGAATATGAATAAGCCACGGGTGAAGTAGAACGTCCAAAAAAGTCGGACAGGTAACATACGGCTTCCGAATATATTTTATAAAGCAAGGAGTTCCCCGGAACGGGATTTGAACCGGTGACCTAGCAGTTTTATTTGAAACATGAAGGTTTTACCACTACACCACGGAATCTTATAGGTGTGTAGTAGGTAGTAGCATTTCGTGTACTAATTACGTAAGGCCTATAGCACACAAACGTATCATCCTCTTAATAAAAAATCGAGATTAAAGTTTGAGACGGAAAAATGTATAATAAATAGTATTACACCATATATGGTTATTTACCTGTGCGAGATGATGGAATATATACTGATATATCTTGAGGGTCGTTCAAATATGTTACGTTTTTTTGTCATAATATACTGAGCAAAATAAATTTAGCACATAAAATGCATGTCATTTCCATAGACGGGATACAGAGGTGTATGTTCGTGGTCAATGATAAAGTGACATAGATATGACCAATACTAAAGCTAAACAGTCATTTGTGAACAAAATCGGTGATACAAATAAAACAAATATGATGGGAACATGCTTTTATAGGTTATCGAAAATCGTTCTTATTTCAATAAAAAGGAGGGTAATTGTAAAATTACAAAATTTGAGTTTTTTGTTTGTTTGAGAATAACAATCATGTGTGAACATATTCAGCGGTTTTTGAACAATGACAGAATGGCCAATTCTTGTCAATGCCAAACATTCAATCAGTTCAAAGCAATGCATTTCTTCGCTTAGAAAATAATAAAATAACCCATTTTTTTTAAGTCACATCCTTGCCTAGCATTTATAATATCTTCAAACAATATATCAATGTTCATATGTTTAATCTATGGCCCTAAAATTTCGTGCTAAACTTTTTTGTTCAGTATATAATAATGCTACTAAATATACCATAATCATTCTCAATAAGTCGCCATAGCTTAGTGGTCGATACGTCGGACTGTAAATTAGAAGGTCGTGTGTTCGAGTCACGAAAGAGGCAAAACATTTTCTTGTAAATCATAATGCTACCTGTGTACATGTTTACGATGTGCACTGATCAGTGTCTAGAAAGTAATGATGTCTTGCGTTAAATTTGATCATCGTTTAAATACACGATTTCGACATGATCGGATGAACATGAAGTTACAAATAAAGACACGCCTACAAACAAGAAAGCGATTTAAATAGAGGGACTGTAGCTTTAAGAACATGAACATTGAAAAAACAAGGACAGCTTGCTTATTTACTGCTAGCATACCCCATGATCCATTAGTTCAGGTATATAAATTGAGGCATAATGAAAAACCTGCTGTTATGTTTTAATATGTTTACTTGAAACAAAAGTTTTATTATTGCATACGCATTTACAAGCTCCGTTTACTTTCAATGTAACAGGAAATGTCAATGTTCTCTCATATTGACGTAGTAAAGTCAAAGTGGGTGTGTAATGTATACTCGTTCGTGATTGATGCAATTTTCTGTTCATGTCAAAGAAAGTATGTCACGTGATGTAAACAATGTTGATTTCATTGTGAAAATTCCGACGATGTAACGACAATATGTTTGTTTCAAATAAATACTTTTGATGAAAACTGAATTTTAAAACCTATTATTTTATTCTAATTATTCGTTTATATATTAAATGCGTATGCAATAAAAAGGTTATTAAATGTGTACTGGGATATATGCACTCGTTCTTCTGCGTATACATATTGCGCGACTTTGCGCTCATAAAAAAAAAGAGAATGATAATGGACCTTTGGAAACGGCCGAGTACGACACATACGAAATATTGCAGTCTCGGTTTGATTGAGACTGTTCATGCGCGGTAGTGAAATATGCTAGCTACCGCTCACGCCCTCTAGCCCCGGGTTGAGCAGAACTCAAAATTCATAAAATCAATAGTACAAAATGTTAACCATCCCGAAGATGGCATGCATATGGAGTATACTGCTTTCCCATGTCGTACGGCGTATCGTCCCAGTATCTAATAAAATTAAATGCCCCGAAGAGCAAAACAAACATAATGGAATTTAGTTGGGAGCAGTGGTTATGAAGCCTGCGTATCACAAGTAAAAAGCAGATGAGTGGTTAAACAATACTCAGAGCCTTATATCGGCCGGAGTAGTGGAACCACCGAATCAAAAAATAAGTAAAAAAACAAAGGAAATTGAAAATGTACCACCGATAACTAAATATAAGTATCGGGCTCAGCGATCTCCAAAGATCGAATGAATAACAGTACTTTGACATTAAAGTCGCACAATATTGTTACGCCGAAAATCTCGTGCATATATCCCAATACAAATCTAATAACCTATAACCTATTGGGCGGGTCTCATCATCTTATACAAAATTGAATAGCACGGATCAAGATTGCTTAACATTGCTAAAATAGACTTCATACGTACAACTATATATGATTTTTTCGGCGTAACAATATCGGGAATCTCTTGAATTTGAGTGTGCTTTTATTGTTCAATGGCACGATAATTTCGTGAAATTTACAATCTGATTGATGTCAATATCGATTTGTGCTATACAATACAATACAAATTCTTTGTTGCAATTAAGACCCCCAGCCCATTTCAAGTACAATTTAATATTCGAGTACACCAGTGCAGTGATTTCTAATCTACATTATATACTCCCCAAATAAGTTAAGGACCGCAGGCGTAATTCTCCATATGCTTATCAGTGAAATTGACTACATACCATTTTCAAACAGTTGCACAGAATATGTAAGCCATATTGCATTAAACTAGACATTGTCAGGAGATCTGCATTAAACTAGACATTGTCAGGACAACATTAAACTAGACATTGTCAGGACATCTGCAGTAGACGAAAGAACAACAAGTTGATATACATTGTTCTGTTAATTAAAGGGAGTCCGAGATTTTTAATAATTTCTAAAAATCATTAATTTGCCACAAAACAACAATACTGAACGTTTCAATATGTTTTGTCAATGTATTCATTACGTTTAATCACCACCAATGAAACATAGACGCAACATTTTAATTTCCCCAGATATTTACTAACCATTGGCTGTTTAAATGCATACACTGAACAGTTTTGAAAAACGCTGATTGTTTATTTCATCCAAAATGAAGTAAATTATCAAGACCTAGTTGCATATTTGGCAATGCACGCTTATCTGTAGAGTTATTCTAAAGATAATGGTGTCAGATGTAGGTTAAGGAATCAATAAACATGCAAATAATACGAAACTACATTTTTGGGTTAAATCTTTTTTTTATTGAAATTTCAAAATCTGAATTTCAATATTTTCTGTTTTTGGTGTAAAATGTTCCTAAGGAATACAGAGACAAGAAACATTTTCATTTTTGGAATGCAATGTGTATTTAAACAGGTGCGATGATACAAACTTAAATCTTATTGAAATAAAGAAGGGATGGTCCTTAACTTATTTTGAGGAGTATATATCACTGGGGATAAACCCGGTATCAACGCAAATGGATTTCCGATGGAAAGCAGTCACGGTTGCACAAGGAAAAGTCAATACCGCCTTTATTATGTAGTTATTCGGCATAACAATGCCATTGTATAAATCTGTCACGGTGTCCTGACGATTGCAATTCTAATGTCACGGTTTCTCCCTTACAACGTCACGGATTTTCTACGACAATTACAGGGTTGATTAATGGAGGGAATCGTAGATTTGGGAGTGTGATGAAGGCTTCTTTTGAGAAGGATCTTCCATGTGCTTGAAGAAAGTAGATGTTAGTACATCTATAGAAGATGAAAGTGTTGAGTCCACCTTAAAGGGACACACGGCAATCGAGTTTAGACAAGCTTATTAAATGCATTTTTTAATCATTAGTATTAATTTTAAGAGTAGTATAATTAAGGCAAATTGTTTTTTACATATTACTAACTGTTCATTGTATGTCATTTGTAATATATTCAAACCCATGGTAGAATAACGAAGACAAGTTCAACATTGTATTAAAATATATGCAAGTATGTTTAAAGTCAAAATGATACTGGATTAATAAATCGAAAGGCTAATTTTAATGTTCAACCCGGGGCTTGAGGTCATAAACGGTAGCAAGCATTTTTCACTACCGTTCACGAACAGTCTCAATCAAACCGAGACTGCAATATTTTTGTATATCCTGTTCGGTGATTTCCAAATGTGTCATTTCATGCTCTTTCTCCCTTTAACGAATACACCAGTGAATACAAACGTGTAGTATGTTGGTACACTGCAATAGCATACATATAATATAATATGATGGGTATGACGGATATATGAAGATTTAGTAGCGTCACAAAAGTCTTTGACAAAGCCTGCACAAGCCGCATTGGAATGTCATTTAAAGCGTCAACATCAAGTTGTAATTGCCCTTTGCTATCAAGTAATATGTTCCATTCAGATTTTAATTTTCTAATAGATGGTTTTAGTCGTGATTGTGTTTCTTCAATAAGATTAACTTTTTCATCAGTTAGGCTTGATTTGTTTTTAACATAATCAACTCATCTTTCATTTTTCGAATTTCTGCCTTCATCGACCAAATTTCACCTAAACCGCGATCTTCACTACTTTTAATGGCAGCTAACAGAATATCGGAATCAACAGGAAAAGGGTTAGTCTCAACATCTGCCGATAGCAATAGTAGTAGCTGTGAGAGGCTGACATAGCTGTAGGGGATAACACTTACGTATCTTGGTAAAGCTCGATGAGTACCATGAACAAAGCCGTCGTCTAATAGCTCCGTGACACAAGTATCGTTACTAATGAATAGTTGACGTTTTAAAATGACACTAAAATAGTACTTAGTTGCAGCAAAACAAGATTGTCCAAATCGCTATACCTGGAGCAAACGATCTCCAGTGAATGTCTGATGAATTTGTGAATGGGTTAAATTGAATTGAATTGGATTCAATGAAGTACAGAGTACAACAACCGTAACTCTGTCGTCATTCAAATTACAGTTATTGCCCTTTGTAATTTTATACTTCGAATTCTTGTCCGGAGCATAACTTCAAAACTACTTATGAGATTGCAATGAAAATTAAATTCAAACATTGACAGAGGGCTATGAGAGAAAGTGCAAAGAACCGTAACTCTGTCATTATTCAAATTATAATTATGGACCTTTGTAATTTTATACTTAGAATATTTGTCCTGAGCATAACTTCAAATCTTCTCATGGAACTAAAATGAATATTCACACAATACTAGAGGGCAATGAGAGAAAGTGCAGAGTGCAAGAACCATAACTCTAGAGTATCTTCATTCAAATTAGAGTTATCGCCCTGTGTATATTACGCCCCATTAGTGCTAAAAGGTGACAAGTGACATTTTTCAAGTTTTGAGATAATCGAATTTGAAAGTTTCAGTTCATGTCATTTGTTCATTTGAGAACCAACGAACTCAAAACATGGAAGATATGGACAAAAGTGGTAAGTTTATGTTTAGCATGATATTTAGAGCTGTTCTTAAATCCATTTTTAGGAAAATATGTATTTTGTACTTAGCACATTTTGGCATAAGTATTTTTTGTAAAATAAGAAGGTATCAGGTGACAAATAACACCTTTCGGCACAAACACAATAGAAACAAATGATACAATTTTAAAAAAACAAAAGGATTCAAATGGCATTGGGCTCCTTCTGGCATGTATCTATATTAAGATTTCAGCACATATTGTGTCATATGGTACATTTACTCAATACAAAATCTAAGTCAATCACTTGCAGAAAGCTGAATTGCCGTCTTCACAAAAACATTTTGCTAAGAATAAAACGAATGTATACTTCCATTTTGTAATAATAATACTAGGCATTTATATTACGCTTGTATAATCCATTTGACATTACACAGATACAGCAATACACATGTTTCAAACATTAAATGTTGATTACGCTTTTTAAAGTACATAAACGGACAAGGACTTTATATTTATTCTGTTTCGTACTCATTGTGCTAGTCAGGAATTGGATGCAGTTTAACAAGGCAGTTTAAAAAGGCAGTTTAACAAGGCCATTTTCTTTTAAAGTCCAGACTCTATTGTACCCATCTCGGTGCGCCCTAAGGCGCATTGAGTTTGTTGGCGGAGGGACTATAACCCTTAGAACTACACACCCACACACGCCATTTTCTTTTGGTACTGATAATTGTTTTATTTCGAAGCAACTGTCAAGATCAACTGACTATTAAGTTATCTAAGCTTTCCTTTGGGTGACTGAATGGTTTTATGTTAGTGGCCAGAAAAGTGGATTCTGACAAGCTGTCATTCACAGAGATTTTCTTGACTACTGTTTAACTTTGATACATTGAACATGCAGCAAATTTATTTTATCTTCCGATGTTGACACATACCTTCATGTTTGGTCGGTATGATTATACCAACTGTTTCCAATCTAAAACATGGGCATATTTTAATGGCACTAAATGCATTTTATTGCCAGACAAACAAGAGAATTCCAATGTCTAGCTATATGATAGAGACCTCAGGCTGATAGCAATAATTGTGATTGATCATTTCTAAGTCGTGTTGTTTAGATATGGTACACGAATGAACAGTGTTCCAGTCCTGCTCACCACAGTTATCTGTATGGTGCTATTTATTTCATCATATCTTAAGATGAGCATACAGACATTGTATGTATAAATAGGCATGTGGACATTCACAAGATCCTCTAAAACCCTTAGTCTTGTCCCATAAAAGACAGACTGCGTGTGTGTCACTTAATGAGTACATCATTAAGTAATGACAACACAATTGGAATGAGCAAATTATGTATAATGAATAAATTAATATATTGTTCATATGGAATATACTACAATTATATTATATAACCATACAATTTTCTCGAACAAAACAATTCACTTACTAATGATCATGGTTTAGTGATAATTGCTAGTAAATTTCATGTTCCTACGTATTTGGTGCGATCTTCCTTAGCCTTAGCCTTAGCCTTGTCTTTTTTTTCTGTTTTCTTACTCTGGTGCTCGCTTACCATTCGTGCTCCCTGTGGGATTCGAAGTGGTGAGAGGCGAGTAGAAAAATTCTCTCTTAATTTGAAGTGAAGTTGTGGATTTATTTGGAGTTGCTACTGGTTTTCATGTACTTCCAGATTAATGTATGCCAACTAATTCGATAGTTTCATAGTTTTTCCTCACCTCAATTTATTATGTATACAAGATTTACAAGATACAAGATGTATCTGGTTTTGTTATGGTACTGAACGTTGAAAACAGGAGTGTTTGTTGGACTAGATCAAGTTGTACCTTAATTTTATACATATCAGCAACAGATAAGCATAGACAATCTGTTAAATTAACATTCCATTGGCGATCATTCAGGGGTCATTTGTCATAGGGCACGTTTCTGCTTCCGTTACATAGCTGTATATATGATAGTCAAAGGGTGCTAAAAGGAGCCATATGTCACTTGGCACCTTCTTGCTGTAGTTTTTTTCTAAATTTGTAAAAATGCAGTTGATGCAAGAAGGTGCCATGTGGCAAAAACTCAAAACAACCAAATATGTCACTTGTCACCTTTTAGCATTAATGGGGCGATTTATACTTCGATTTTTTGTTCGGAGCATTACTTCAAAACTACTGATAGGATTGCAATGAACTTCAAACAATGACAGAGGGCAATAAGGAAAAGTGCAGAGTACAAGAACCGTAACCGTCATCATTCAAATTAGAGTTATTGCCCTATGTAATGTTATGCTTAAAAACATTGTCCGGAACACAACTTCAAAACTACTTATGGCTTCACACAATACTAGAGGAACGAGAGGAAGTGTAGCTTTTAAAACCGTATACAATGTCATCATTCAATTTAGAGTTAGTGCCCTTTGTAATTTTATACTTAGACCTTTTCAAAACTACTGATGGGACTACATTGAAACTTCAAACAATGATAGAAGGCAATGAGAAGAAGTGCAGAGTGCAAGAACCACAACTCTGTAATTATTCAAATTATAGTTATTGCCCTTTGTAATTTTATACTTATAGTTATTGTCCAGGGCATAATTCAAAAACCACTAATGGGACTGACATCAAATTTCACACAATGATAAAAAGCAGGAAGAAAAAGTGCAAAACATAAGAACCATAACTCTTTCTCCATCCAAATTAGAGTTATTATCCTTTGTAATTGTATAATTAGAATTCTTGTCCGGAGCATAACTTTAGAACCACTGATGGGACTTCAATGATTTTTTTACGAAAGATAAAAGGGCAATGAGAGGAAGTTCAATGTGAAAGAACCGTAACTCTGTCTCATTCAAATGACAAATAACTTCAAAACTGCTTATGGAATTGTAATGAAACTTCACACAATAGCAGAAGCCAATGAGGAAAAGTGCAGAGTGCAAGAACCGTAACTTTTCCTTATTCAAATTAGAGTTATTGTCCTTGTAATGTTATGCTTATAAATGTTGTACGGAGCATAACCTCAAAACTACTGAGTAAAATGTAATAAGAAAGGAAGCAAAACCAGCCACACACAAATAAAATGAGCAAATTTATTTACATAAAATATGCACGTACAGAATACACAATTCCGATTGTTTATTAATATCCAATTTTTGAACTGAGTCAAAATAATATTAATCCAAATCTAAATTATTTTAATAAAGAATACTGAAACTATTATAAATATAACTCCTAGAGTTTATATACTGTTACTGCAGGCTTCCCCACTAAAACCTTCCAATAAAAATAGTCAAAATTTCATCATAAGTGAATTGGCATAAAATACTCCAATGAAAACAGACCACATCATCATCAATGAATTTTCATAAATAATTTGCATACCAAATAAACATATTTGCATCTATACTATATTTAACTTTCTTCAAGGCCAAATCAATAATAAACACGCAACAATACATGTACAAGTTTATAGGTAACACCTTAAAGAAAAAGGATGATTTATGTAATAAAGCATTCTTTTGAACAACATGTAATAATCAATGCAATTATGTAATACTATTTAATTTTCAACACATATGTCAAAACATATATTAAAACATGATAATTTTTCATTTTAAAATCAACAAGAATTAACACTGGTACCTGTATCTAAAGTTTACATGTATTGTTGCATGTATCACAAATGTACATACATTGTTGCGTGTTTGTTGTTGATTTGGCCTTGAAGAAAGTTAAACATAGTATAGATGTAAACATGTATGCAAATTATTTATGCAAATTCATTGATGATGAAATTCGGACTATTTTCATTGGACGGTTTTAGTGGGGGAACCCTTCAGAAAGAGTCTGTGACAGTATATAAACACTGGGAGCAGCTCAAGAGATAAGGTTTCAGTATTCTTCATTAAAGTTAATTTAGATTTGGATTATTTTAGAAAATATAATTGTGCTTACATTTTGCTCGTAAAAGAAATTGGTGGGGTGTGTGTGTGGGAAGGGGGCGGGTGGATGGGGGGAGTGTGTGTGTGTGTGTGTGGGGGGGGGGGATATAATTGTGCTTACATTTTGCTCGTAAAAGAAATTGGTGTGGGGTGGGGGCTCGTCCGGGATCGAAACATTTTCTGTGCTTTAATCATTTAGGCAATAACAAAATAATAAATAAATAATAAAAGCACAAAATTAATTGTACATTTTGTACATTTTCATTATTATAAAGAGTGAAACCAGCTACAGTCAAAATTGTGTTTGATAGAAAAATATTTTGCTTAGCCTACACTGGAGGAGTTTGATTCACTTGAAAAAGATGAATTGCTCTTGATTGCAAAACATCATAAGTTATCGAAAAGTAAATATTCTGATATGAGAAATTCTGAAATATTTTTGGCTATAAAGACATTTTTGGAGAGGAAGCATTAAATTTGTTGGTGGAAACAGAATATGATTTAAAATTAAAAGAAATTAAATTACAAAATATAAAAGAAATTGAACTGACGCAACTAAAAAAAGAAATGCAATTTGAAAAATTGAAATTGGAAATCGAAATGGAAGAAAAAGAACTGAAATTACAGGAAGAAGAAAAAAAGAGAGAATTTGAATTAGAGATGCACAAATTGAACTTGGCAAGCAAGGCAAGAAAATTGCTGAAAATTTGAAATGGCCAATAAAACATTGGACATTACTTTTACAGAGTCTTTTAATTGGAAAAGCCCTCGAGGTTTACACTCAGTTAACTGTAGAAGAAAGTTCCTAATACCAAACTGTTAAAGATATTATCTTAAAAGCTTATGAATTGGTTCCTGAGGCATATAGGCAGAAGTTTAGAAAGTGTAAGAAAGAAAGCGATCAAGCACATGTTGAATTTGCTGAAACCATAGAACAATTATTTGATAGCGGGTGTGCATCCAAGAAAATTGAGCGCAATCAATATAAGTTAAGGCAAATTATTTGAATTGAAGAGTTCAAAAAGTGTATTAACAATGATGTTAAAACCTATTTAGATGAGCAAAAAGCTGAAACTCTGGAAGATACTGCACGTTTGGCGGATGATTATTCGCTAACTCATAAGGTTACTTTTATTTACAAATCAAGCCCTCAACACCATTATTCATTTAAAAAAACTCTCACTCGTACCACAGTACTTCAAAATCTCAGCCTGGTACATTAAGTACTACTACTTCAAAACATCAAGGATCTAATGAGCATACTGATCAAAAATCCTTATCTCAAATTACTTGTAATTATTGCAAAAAAAGAAAGGTCACCTCATTTCTGAGTGCTTTAATTTGAAAAGGAAGCAACAACAAAAAAGGGGTACAAAACCTACTGGTCTCACCTCTTTAAGGTCTAAACCCCAGTCTTGTGTTGAAAACAATCCAATTTTTGAGGTCATGACATCCCAGTCTGATTCTGTTATGGAGACTTATGAACCATTCATGTATGAAGGTTCTATATAACTTACTGGTGATTCAGCTAAACCTATCCCTATTAAAATATTACGTCACACAGGAGCTTCTCAATCATTATTATTAGCAGATACCTGTCTTTTTCTGAGAAGACTTATTCTGGTACTAATGTACTTATTCAAGGGGTAATGTACGGTTATTTGTCTGTCCCTCTCCATAATATTTATTTGTCATCAGATTTGATTACTGGACCTGTGGCTGTGGGAATAAGAGCTTCTTTGCCATTTGAAGGTGCCCATTTGATACTAGGCAATGACCTAGATAGAGATAAGGTCGTGGTTAATCCACTTGTATATGACAAGCCTTCTTTGGATCAATCCCGATTCCGTTAAACAGGAAATATGTGATTTGTATCCGGCTTGTGCGGTTACTCGAGCTATGGCAAAAAGAGCCATTGAGAATGATCTATCTTCTGACATTAACTTGGCTGATAATTGTATTGGTCAGTCTTATAATACAGAGGCTAACAAATATCTTGATTTTAGCCCATCTGAATCTCAGACGGATCACAGTAAAAATAGCATCCACTTATCAGATCATTATCCTTCTATTAGATTAAATGAGAAAGATAATGACAAATTATCGAGATCACAACTTATATGTGAAGCTTTTTAGCTTATCTGATAGAGCCGTTAGTGAAGAAGAAGCGTCACAAGTCCCAGTTTGTTATTTTATTTTAAAAATGGGATCCTGATGAGGAAATGGCGGCTACCCGATGTCCTCGCTGATGAATGGACTGACTGTCAATTACCAAATTGTGGTTCCAAGCCAAGTCCATATTGTCTCAGTTTGGCCGGTGAAACTGCTACCCAGCTAGCAAAGCATATGGGACCCATATGGGTCCAATGTTGTTTTCCATACGGGCCCAATATGGGCTGCCCACATGGGCCCCATACCAAAAGTGCAACCGGGATTAACCTGGGTCCCATGTGGGCAGCCCATGTGGGTCAAAGCAGCTAGCAAAGCATATGGGACCCATATAGGGCCCATATAAGTAATCCCACATGGGCGTGCCCAGATATAGCCCATATGGGTCCCATTTACCCTTGCTTTCTGAATGTGGGACCCATATAGGACCCATATGTGTAATCCCACATGGGCTTGCTGAATGTGGGACCCATATAGGACCCATATGGGTAATCCCACATGGGCGTGCCCGGATATAGCCCATATGGGTCCCATTTACCCTTGCCTGCTGGGTATGTCTTGTCACTTAGGTGTCAATAAGACATATCACAAGATTTGAAATTGTGTCATTTTTATTGGCCAAATCTCAAAAATGATGTACTGTTGGTTTTATGAATATTGAGTTCTGCTCAACTCGGGGCTAGAGGGCGTGAGTGGTAGCTAGCATATTTCACTACCGCTCATGAACAATCAAACCGAGACTGCAATATTTCGTATGTGTCGTGCTCGGCCGTTTCTAAAGGTCCATTATCATACTCTTTTTCACAATACTGTAGGTCTTGTCATTCATGTCAAATGGTAGGAAAGTCCAATCAGAAGATTCCCAAAGCCCATCTTCAGCCTATTCCTGCATTTGATGAACCTTTCAGTAAAATAATTGTGGACTGTGTTGTCTCCTTGCCTAAGACCAAATCTGGTAATCAATATCTGTTGACGAGTATGTGTGCGTCAACGACATTTCCTGAAGCTATTCCACTTAGGAATATTAAGACAAAGTCAAATGTGAAGGCTCTGGTCAAGTGTTTGACATTAGTTGGCCTTCCAAAATATGTCGGGTCATGGATCAAATTTCATGTTTGGTATATTTCAACAGGTCATGCATGAGTTAGGCATTGAACAGTTTAAGTCTTCGGCTTATCATCCGGAGAGTCAAGATGCTCTAAAAAGATTTCACCAGACACAGAAAAACATGGTTATGTCATACTGTTTTGACACTAACAAGGACTGGTATGAAGGTATAAACTTGTTGCTTTTCGCCGTTAGAGAGTCAGCCCATTTGAACTAGTTTTGGGCACAGTGTTCTTGGACCACTCAAGTTACTTAAAGAGAAAATAAATTCTCTCAGAAGAATAGAATAGTAGTGTTATTTTTACTGGTCCTTTAGGACCAGCGAGCCCAATATAGGTGGCTTTGAAGTAGAATACCGCTTAAGCCGGTGCTAGGGGGCGTGAGAGGTGTTGCTTCTTTCATTACTTCTCATGAACAGACTCAATAAAACCGAGTCTGCTGCTTTATTCTCTTAATTGTGTTTGTTGCTCCCAAAGGATCACCTTTATCAGTATTCTTTGAATCTTCTGCAGTACATGTCTGATTTTAGGCATAAACTGTCAAAAGCTTGTGAGGTAGCTCAGTCTAATCTAAAATCATATCAATCAAAAATGAAAACAATGTATGATTTAACTGCTCAAGAAAGAAATTTCAAACTTGGTGATAAAGTTCTTGCTTTATTACCTTTTCCTGAAAATCTTTTACAAGCTATGTATCACGGTCCTTATACAGTAGAAAAAAGGATCAGTGATTTAAGTATATTATCAATACTCCTGGAAGGCGAAAGCAATGTCAACTTTGTCATATCAATATGTTAAAAGAATACATTGACAGAGATAGCCTTTCTTCACATTAAGTTAATGTAGTTTGCTCTGTCCCACTTGCAAATTTCAGCGACGAATTACAGAATGAGAATGAACAGTTTGACAAAAATGATTCTGGTTGAGCGAAGTTATAAAACAGTGACATTTTGAAGAGAAACTGTCACATCTAGAACCATCACAGAAACATGAGCATGAGCATGAAACAATTCATACATGAATATGAGCACTTGTTTTCGGATGTTCTAACACGAACTGACAAAATTTACCATGATGTCGATGTTAGAAATTCTACTCCAATAAAACAGCATCCATGTAGAATGAATCCTTCTAAACAACAATATCTCAAAGAAGAAATTCAATACTTATTGGACAATGATTTCATTGAACCAAGTAAATGTGACTGGAGTTCACCGTGTATTCGTGTGATGAAACCGGATAATATATACCGGATGTGTATGACAATAGAAAAGTCAACAGTGTCACAAAAAACTGATTAATTTCCAATTCCACGAATTTACGACTGTATTGACAAAATTGGAAAATGCAAAATACGTTACAAAATTTGATCTTTTGAAAGGATTTTGGCACGTTCTTCTCACAGAAAGAGCAAACGAAGTTTCAGCTTTTGTAACTCCAGATGGACTGTTACAATATAAAGTTAAGCCATTTGGAATGACAAATTCTCCATTAATGTTTCAAATATGTTAATCTCCGGTTTAGATGGATGTGACGTTTACATCGATGATGCGATCATTTACAACAACACATGGAAAGACCATTTACAGACCATTAGAAGTTTCTTCGATCGTATAACTGAGGCGAATTTGACCGTCAACCTCAACAAAAGTGAATTGTGTCGCGCAATTGCACATTTTTAGGACATGAAGTGGGAAAGGGTCAGGTTTACCCTATTGAGTCTAAGGTCCGTTGTTACTGGTCCGATCTGGCTGGTTTTCAAACTTGTCCGAGCTTTCATTGATATTAACAATCTGTTAACAGTTTGGTAAATATTGGATGAAAAATGAAGATCCTATCCTCTTAACGAGGCAAAATATAGCATTTTCAACTAAATCAAGGGCCATAACTCCGCTGTGACTAGTTCGACCTGGTTAGTTTTCAAACTTTTCCGAGTTTTTATTGATATTACAATATGTTAAAGTTTGGCCAAGATCGTATGGAAAATGAAGGCCCTATCGTCTTAACTAGCCAAAATATAGCATTTTTAACTAAATCAAGAGCCATAACTCTGATGTTACAAGTCCGATCTGGCTGGTTTTCAAATTTGCCTGTGCTTTTATTGGTATTAACAATCTGCTACTGTTTGGTAAAGATCGGATGAAAAATGAAGGCCCTATCGTCTTAACGATGTAAAAGCTAACAGACGACCGACAGACGGACAGACGACGGACAACTCGCCATCCCATAAGCTCTGATGGCCCTTAGCCAGTAGAGCTAAAAATCGTCAGCTCCAGAAAGTAGGTCAAGGTCATATATGAAATCCATGCGTTCAAAAAGATGCAGTACCCAAGACACTATGTCAAAATAGAATATGTTGTCTTCCAAAGATTAAGCTATAAATAAGGTTTAAAACATCTAGTGCATAATTATAGTTCATGAGAAAGTGATGTAAATGTTACACTTAAAGTTATCTGCCCTTTACTTGGATGGTGAAGGTCACATCCACATTTGCTTTAGCACGTTGAAATGTACCACTCAAGATACAACTATAAGCAAAGTTTTAAAGGTCTTAGTGAATACAGTTTTTGAAAAAGTGACCTAAACGCCAAAGTTGAAGGTAAAAATTGTCAGATTATCTGCCCTTTGCTTGGAGAGTCAAGGTCACATCCACATCTGCTTTGTCATGTTGCGATGAAACACCTATAAACAACTATAATACAACTATAAACCAAGTTTGAAAGGTGTAGTGCATACAGTTTGCGCGAAATTGACCTAAACGCAAAGTTGAAGGTAAACATTATCAGGTTATCTGCCATTTGCTTGGAGAGTTAAGGTTACATCCACATATGGTTTGTCACGTTGCGATGAAACACCCTAGATACTCATATAAACCAAGTTTGAAAGGTGTAGTGCATACAGTTTCCGCGAAATTGACCTCAACGCAAAAGTTGAAGGTAAAATTATTAAGTTAACTGCCCTTTGCTTAGAGGGCCAAGGTCACTTCCACATTTGCTTTGTCACGTTGCGATGTACCACCCAAGATACAACTATAAGCAAAGTTCGAAAGGTCTACAAGGTCTAGTGTATACGGTTTGTGAGAAAATGACCTAAACGCAAAACTTGAATGTTCACGCCTTCGCCGCCGCCGCCGCCGGAAAAGCAACACCTATGTCGCTTTTTTTCTTCGAAAAGGCGAGAGAAAAATGATTGATAACTGATATTGACTAACGATATATCGATAACTAATACTGACTAACGATATATCAATAACTAATACTGACTAACCATATATCGATGACTAATATTGACTAACAATATATCGATAACTAATATTGACTAACGATATATCGATAACTAATATTGATGACTGACGGACACACGACTCCTCAAGGAGCATTTCACTATCTATTTCAACGTTATTATTTTTAAATATGCCTTGAAAGCGAACTTGTTCAGGGGTTGTGTGTGGCGGATCTTCTCGATTAATGTATTGATATTGTGATCCGCAACATAAAATGTAACCCTGCAAGCATGAGTGTGATTTCGGGTACCAGTAGACTTGGTTCGATCTAAACGACATTAGGTTGACCTGAAAAATATATTGGAAACCGATCACGCGGAAGGACGGTTGTTGACTACATAAAACGTGGCTCATTATTGTAGACGTATTACCTTCATTCATTTAGACTTGTTTTTAACAGTACATTAAATATAATGAAAGGATCATGATCATATTAAATTGAACAAAAAGAAAAAGAAAAAAGTTCTAAAAGAGATTATTCAAAATAACAAACAAAATAATGTTCATTTAAGTGCAATAAAATGTGCGTGCTTTCATTGATGAATGTGTTTTGTATGTGTTCTAATGCGATTCCTATCTAAAGCTGATCACATTTAGATAGAACACATAACAATAAGGCCATCCTTAAACAAAATGTTAGTTTGCTGTACTTCGACCGAAAACAGTTTTAAATGGGTTGGTAAGTAGGACCTTTTTTTCATCGAGTCCTCTGACAGTAGTAAAACACAGTGTCTTATCTTTGATATACATACAGTCTGTTTTATTTGTCTCATTAATGTTATGTTTTCAGTTTTGATTGATTTAAAATAACAATAAAACTAAAAATAATATATAGACGATATTGGAGCGATATGCGGTGGTAACCTAAAAATGTAACAGACAGAAAGACAGACGGACGGACGGACGGACGGAGAGACAGACAGGCAGACAGACAAATATTCAAACTGCCTGTTTAATGCGTAGGTCGGAGCACAGCAAACCAACACCTTTTAAGGAGGGCCTAAATGCTGTGGATGAGAACTGCGAAATAAATCAGCAGATAAATATTAAAGCTCCAATGGCCGCAAGTAACAAATAAAGATTTACATCTCAAATGAGTTGCTTTTCTTTCTAGACGTGTTATGCATGGTAATACTGTCTCTATTGATCGTTTGTTTCTCACCGATTTACCTGCGTTTATTTTAATGAATGCCATTCTGATACCACAAGTACACATCAACATTATGCAACAACCAAGTGGCTGTTTAAATGTGAAATAGGTGCACAAGTTATTATTGTGTTACAAACTAAATTCTGAGAACACTTTAAACGCTATAAGGTAGAAGTTTACAAGGAAATGAGTGTTGCAGTTGCAATGACACTGTACCACATATAAACTTTTTTTATTATGACACTGTACCTAACCTACACTTTAATATTATGACATTGTACCACACCTACACCTTTTTTATTATGTCGCTGTACCACACCTACGCCTTTTTTATTATGACACTCTACCACACATACACCTTTTTATTATGACACTATACCACACATACACCTTTTTATTATGACACTATACCACACATACACTTTTTATTATGACATTGTACTACACCTACACATTTTTTATTATGACACTCTCTACCACACATACACATTTTATTATGACACTGAACCACACCTACACTTTTTATTATGACACTGTACCACCTACACGTTTTATTGTGAGACTGTTCCACACCTACTCCGTTTTATTATGACACTGTACCACAACTACACCATTTTATTATGACACTGTACCACACATACACTTTTTATTATGACGCTGTACCACATATACACTTTTTTTTATCACGACACTGTACCACACATACACTTTTTTATTACGACACTGTACCTCACCTATACCTTTTTATTATGACACTGTATCACGTATACACTTTTTTATTATGACACTTTACCACATATACAATTTTTATTATGACGCTGTACCACATATATACTTTTTTATTACGACACTGTAACACAAATACACTTTTTTATTATGACACTGTACCACACCTAAACCTTTTTATTATGACACTGTACCACATACATTATACACTTTTTTATTATGACACTGTACCACACATACACCTTTTTATTATGACACTGTACCACACATAAAACATTTTATTATGACACTGTACCACACATACACCTTTTTATTATGACACTGTACCACACGTACAATTTTTTATTATGTCACAGTACCACACCTAAAACATTTTATTATGACGCTGTACCACATATATACTTTTTTATTACGACACTGTAACACAAATACACTTTTTTATTATGACACTGTACCACACCTAAACCTTTTTATTATGACACTGTACCACATACATTATACACTTTTTTATTATGACACTGTACCACACATACACCTTTTTATTATGACACTGTACCACACATAAAACATTTTATTATGACACTGTACCACACATACACCTTTTTATTATGACACTGTACCACACGTACAATTTTTTATTATGTCACAGTACCACACCTAAAACATTTTATTATGACACTGTACCACACCTACAATTTTTTATTATGGACTGTACCACACCTAAAGCATTTTTATGACACTGTACCACAATTACACTTTGTCATTAGTTTGCATGCCAACATGTTGCTGCTCGATGGTTCACAACTCCTACAGGGCTATTTTAAAGAATTAAATCGAATTAAATAAAACCAATTCTGTAATCCGAATTAGCATATTTGTTTATGTTCTACCCATCTCTGAAAGGTCAAAGCAATATAACCACATTGTTGAATTGTGTGCAGCGTTTGTTCCAAATTATACACACTTGTGAATGCTCGACAATACAGGACAAGAAGAAACATGTGTATTTATTTGCAAATTTTTATTATATAACAAAAATGTAGAAATATTTTAAAAAGTATAAAAGGTTATATGGCAACAGTAAGCAATAGTAACTTGAGAACAAAGGCACCTATTTAAGATATCAAAACATATTTAAGTGTTTGCATTAATTGATGATGATATATATTTCTAGAATGCTATGAAGATTTTTAGAATATTGAGGTAGTTTGAATTAAGTAAAGAAAAACATCAAAAAAGAAGCTGATATGAATAGTGAAATGTGACACATGGCTGGGGTGGGTGGACATGTATTCGGAAGAAGTGGTTTGTAGTGGTAAGATATCATACAGTGTTGTTTTTTTTGAATGTTTGACACTAATTTTTGTCATAGGTGTGTGCCACGTAGGGCTGATCATGAGATTTTCCTGAGTGGAAACCAGTATTGCATGGCCTGCGTCAGGAAATAGCATGCTCAAGCAAAGTTTCAAAGCTGTATATGTTATAGCTACTGAAAGAAGTGCACCTTAACATAAATCAACATAGGGATGACAATAAGTCGTATTTTTTTCCAAAAATATACTGGCTAAAATGTGGACCTTAACGGAAAACTTAACTAATATACTAAGTTCAAAAAGGGGCATAACTTTTGCAGAAAGCAGCACAGAGCTATGAAACCTGATATGCTGGGTCATTTTATGATGTAGAACAACTGTGTACAGTTTCAAAGTTCTAGCTGTTATATGGACCTATGACATAGCGCCAATTTCAATACAGCAATTTCAATATTATAGCCAGTCTTTTACCCCCAACATTTTGGCCAGTCTTTTACCCCCAACATTTTTACAACAACAACAACAACAAGTCACGTGCTCCTCCATTATGCAGCATCAAAAAGCAATTACAATATAGGCAGCGTGCTTCTGGCTCGCCGCCAATGAACACAAACATATCTGCGATCGAGCCATCTCTTGAGAGTACAGGAGAAACACAACCCTTTCTAACATCTAACCATCTCCATCTTCGATTGCATCTGGTGATGACTTTAGGTTTTGAACAATGGTTGCAAATTTGGCATAGGCATCTAAATATTCAATGAGTTATGTTTTGCCTGACGTCTAAAGGCATGAAAGAAAAGAATTTAAACGGTTGTTCTTTAACAGTTAATAAACAAATGACCAGGTTCCTACGGTTTTTTAACGTGCTCGAAGAATTGAGTCCATCACACGGGTCAAGGCTAGGGAAAGGTTTTTGTTTAGGCACACCGAAGAAGTTAGTAGCATTAGTGATACATTGTCTCTAAGCAGCCGCATTTCGAAGACGCTCAAGCAAACCCAAGTGCAAAGTATATCCAACAAATAGGCTTGCAACCGTTACAGATAGACTACGATATCTATGTTCGTCACATATATCATTACTCTCTTGTCAACACGATTTAGCCATGGGCAATGTGAAGTAGCATGTAATCTAATTCTTCACGGTTACATGGTTGGAGAGAGAAGATATATAAACAGATTCAGCATCCTCAATACTTGCTGAATGCAGGATATGATATTCTCTTCACAATTCGAAGGCTGGTGTGGCCCAGTGGATAGAGCGGTGAACTTAAAACCGGTGGACCTGGGTTCAAGATTCAACTGAGTTTCGTCGGTGTGTTCACTCTCACTTTCTCTTAGCTTCGATCGTCGGATGGAGACGTGACCCAGGTGGTACCGTATATCGAAGTCGTTCGTACGTCATAGGAATTTATTTGGTGGTAATATTTTATTCATATATTGATAGCATTCAATCTCTCTAAGGCAGTTCAAAATATCATATAATTAGTCGTTAAACAACATTTAATTAAAATCAATTCTTCACATATCGATAGCAAAGAAATATAAAAAGATCGGACAGAGAAAATAGCATTCAAGGAGGACAGTCAACCACAAAACACAGAAACAAACATGCAAACAGACAAACAAGAAGGCAAAAGTAATAATAAAAGCAAACGACATCACGAACACAAAAGCCCACTGGGGGGTTTAAACCGGTTCCAGGGTGCACCAAACCTCACACTTACCCTACTGTCATCCCATTAAAACATGACAGTGTAAATAAAGAAATCCCCGCGATGATCTAATCTCTAACCAACAAAGCAGCATCAATAGGCAAAGTTATGCGTGTTGGTACAACATTCATCCCTGCTTTTTTACAATAACGAGTACATTTCCCATTTCACAGGAATGTCTTCCTGTTTGATGGCAATGATGTTATAGTAGCTGCTACAGCCGTCTGTACACACCCCAGACGATATCTACTCATTATTCTATAGTTCTAACTAATTAAATTGAGGAAGACCTTGTCTGCATAGTTTAAATGGTTTTGCAACATGGTGAGATTTACTAGGCTCAAGTGAAACCAAGTTTTTGAGAGATCCAAGTAAATTAGACGAGTCATATTTTCATTTCATGTTGTACTGCCAAAACTGGTGGCCATGCGTGGGTTATATACTCGAAGAAGGAATCAAAGTCTCCAGCACGGCTCAGACATGCTGTATATATCCTTAAGAAAAGCCCTTTGTCGGTCCTCATGGTTTTCTCATCGGTTCTTTGGGATACCCTTGCACCGGAATTGTGGAAGGTTGTGAGCCCTCTGTTGGCCATAGGATGAATATTTTCACTTTTAAAAGAGTTATCTCTTTCGTTTCCTGTTTCCTCTGCCTCTCTTACTGACGCAGTCGCGTCTTCAATCATTCATCAATTTGACAACATTCGAGTCAATGCAGTCAAATATAATTCAAATAATATATGAGATGTGTAAAAATAACTTACCTGACGTATTTTGGCTTAATTTAAAGGGTTAAGTGATATATGTGTTTAGGGTAAGAGTGAAGTTTGGTGCACCCGAGAACCTAGTTTAAACCATCAGATACCCAGGAAGATTTTATTGAGGCCTTTAATGACACCTCTTTGTATCTGGATGTATCTGGATGACATATTAAACATTGACAACCCTTTCTTTCTTACTATGGTTAATAATATAGTTAAAGAACTTCAACTTAACAAAGCTAATATTTCTGATACTAACGCTTCTTTTCTTGATTTACATCTATCTCTCCATTGAAAATGGTGAAATAATTAGCAAAATATATGACAAGAGAGATGATTTTAATTATGATATTATTAATTATCCCCATTTAGATGGGGATGTTCCCCGAGCAACTTCTTATGGGGTGTCTCAACTTATTCGTTTTTCTAGAGCTTGTAATAGAGTTGAGGACTTTAATATTCGTAATCTTTGTATCACGAAAAAGCTACTCCATCAGGCTTACCGTTACCATAAACTTCGTAAAACCTATGCACAATTGTATTATCGTAACCCTGATCTTCTTTCCAAATATAAAAGTAATTTAAGAACTCTTCTGCGACAAGGACTAGCAAAACCTGACTTCTATGGTGACGTGATTTACAAACTTCGTAAGATCCTTGGTCATGATCACGTTCATACTATCTTTCTTAAACGTGTTAAAAGGTTTATCAAAAGAGGTTATGACCCTATCATTTTGCAACGCACTGCATGCTTGGTGGTGGACACATTTACAGTTCGCCACTATGCTTTCCTCTTTAATTTTGCGATGAACGGACAGGCTGTGGACCCTATGATGACGTCTACCTAAAGTCCAAAAGGACGGTGACGTTTGATGTCTGCAGACTTGTTTTGACGTGCCCTCAATAGTTTATTCTCTTGTTGCTCTGGCCTCTGCCAAGTCACTGAGTACCTTCTTTGTGGCTTTCTCGGCTATTGTTTATTTTGTATTTATATATACACGAGCATCTTCTTGGTGTTTTACTTATATTGCCTACTAATGCTGCCTTGTTGGTTAAAGAATATTTCATGACAGGGATTTCTTTATTTACACTGTCCCGTTTTATTGTGTTGACAGTAGGGTAAGTGTGAGGTTTGGTGCACCCGAGAACCAAGTTTAAACCCCTAGCGGCCTTTTTTGCCACTGACCGTTCCAAGGCGGTAACCCTATTGTCAACCCTGTTGTGTTTGTAATGTCTTATTTGGCCTTTTATTCATCTTTAAATTTGTTCATTGTTTCTGTGTTGTTTGTTGTTAACTGTCGTCCTTGAATGCTGCTTTCCATGTTCGATTTTTATATCTATATTTGTATAATATAACTGCAGTGCCCGTATCTAGTTTCAGTCATAAATATATATTTCATGCTTTGTTAACTAAATGCATTTGAATACTATGGCTACTACACTTTCAGTAAATAATCGACTTCCTGTGATATGGCCTGTACTATGAGAAGTTCATTGGAAATTGGCGAACCCATCGAAGAGGTCTCCTTTTACTATTTAAGTCTGTCCATGGAGAAATACCTACATTATCTGTGTAACTGGTATACTGTAAATACCTAAAAATCACTCTTCTCTAAACTCTGTAACAATTGGTAAGTAAGCACGAACCTACATGTCTACTTTCTATTATTAAATCAACCGATATCCCGTGAGAATAACTGTAGTCGTTCTAAAATTACTTTTCCATCTAAGGTTTTTGCAACCAGACAAAACAAAAATAAATTCTCTCTGAAGACATTTCAATACAATACACCAGCACGAACTCGGTCAAAGATATACGCTTCCTTAGAATACATTTGATCGATGTAATCAAGTTGTCCTACACCAATCAAATAAATGTCTCATCTTAAACGGTTTACTAATAATCTCATTAAGTAATATTTTTTTACATTTTCACAAAATAATGAGACATTAGTTAGATACCGTGTATTTGGATATTTTTGTCATTGTTATATAATTCACCTGTTGTGGATAATATTCCAAAAGTGTTATTATTTATTATTGATGATAAAGGGACGCACGACAATCTTCCTTTTTATAAAAACTCTCGACATCTTTGCTGTTTTTCTACGTAACTTACATATTTACAAACCATTATTAATACTTACTGGAATAATTAAAAGTATATTATGCTCATATTACTATATTGTGGATTATTGTGCCCAATATTACATTTACACCTATGCTAGAATAACGAGCAGGTTTAAAGTCAAAATTAATGAATGAGTTGTTAATGTTCATGCTTGATAAATACTTAGAGGTTATTTGTATTGGGATGTATGCACGCGTTCTTCCGCGTAACATTATAGCGCAATATGTATACGCGGAAGAGCGAGTGCATATATCACATTACAAATCTAATAACTTTTTACTGCATACGCATTTTTAATATAACTAGATGGGTGTTCCGCGGAACACGTGTGTCGCCTGTCAGCGCTTTGTCAGCATAACAAGGATTTTTTGGACCCAGATAAATGACCTTGACAAACTGGCATGACTAAGTTTTCGTGAAGAAAAACGAGTGTTTAACTCATACAATGACCTTCAATGTGCCCTTGATCTTTATATGTTAGTATGGCTATGTCGATGTTGTCATGACAAGTATATATTGAAAGATTGATGAAGAAATAAAAAGAACTGAAAAAATTATAGCCAACGTTAAGTCTTCGTGAAGAAAAAAGGTGTATTTAACCCATATAATGACCTTCAGTGTGACCTTGACCTTTATATTTTAGTACGGTCATGTCGATGTTGTCATGATGAGTATATATTGAAAGTTTGATGAAGAAATATCAAGAAATGAGAAAGTAATAACCAACGTTATGTTTTCGTGAAGGAAAAATCGAGTATTTAACCCATATAATGACCTTCAGTGTTACCTTGACTTTTGTATTTTAGTATGGTCATATCGATGTTGTCATGATGAGTATATATTGAATAATTGATGAAGAAATATCAATAAATGAGAGAGTTATAGCAACGTTAAGTTTTCGTGACGGACTGACGGACTGACTGACGGACGGACTGACGGACGACAAAGTGATCCCTATGTATCGCATTTTTCTTCGAAAAGGCGACACAAAAACAAAATAATTAAAACAAAACAATTGGTGTTAACATTTAATTTTCATCAACAATATTTATTTGAAACAATCATACTGTCGTAACATCGTGGGGAATTTGCACAATGAAACAAAAATACTGCAATGTTTACATCACATGACAAACTTTCTGTTACATGAACTGTGAACTGCTCCAATCCCTAACGAGTATGCACAATAATAGTTCCAGTACAATGATTTTACAACACATCAATATGACTCGTCAATATGGGAGAATATTCACGTTTCCTGTTACACTGAAAGTAAACGGAGCTTGTAAATGCGTATGCAATGCTTGTTCAGTATCGGCGTATTATGTGTCCCAGTATCTCAATTACGCAGTAAAGAAGCTCGGTTATAATTAGTTGGAACATAGCTGCCATGATCTAGAGCACAGATACCGGTTTAAAAAAAAGAAAAGAAAAAAAAGTCTTATATTCTATTACATACTGACTTTTTTTTTTTTTTTTTTTAAACCGGTATCTGTGATCTAGAGCCGACGCAATTACTTCGAACACCATTAGTGAAACAATGAAACAACGTATTCGACCGTGTACTAAATCCACAATCATCGGAGTATCTTGCGATTGGAATCTTCTGTTATGACGAGCATTTGATTAATACAGTCACCTTATATGAAGTTTAAACATATTTCTTTTACATATTTCGAGAAACAAGTTCCTGTAAATTATATTAATCACTCTCGATGGCTTCCTGGGTAGAACCAGAACTAAGCAACGTGGATTAATTTTCTTGCTCAAGGATAAATAGCGTGGCCGCGGTGAAGATAGAACCCACGAACTTTTTCTCTGGTGTCCGGCGCTCCATCACTGAACCACGCACTCCACCTTGTATGTATATATGCATCTTTAAATGTCTTGACTACATGCCCCTCAGTTACATTTGTGTGGTATTCAACTGTATGTTACAGTCGCTTTGTATATTGTTGCATGTGTAAATAATTTTAATAGCTGGCCCTCAATTAACATGGATATATTATGTAATATTTATAGCATACTTTTTCGAGTATATGCGATTTATACTGCTTCTCGAGGGCCGCAAGCCCGAGAGTGCAGTATAAATCGCATACGAGAAAAGTATGCTATAAATGTTTTGTACCTTAGAAATTGCCGGTAATTGACATTTTGATTGACAGGTTGTGTGTAAACTTACAACTATGCGCGTGTACAATGGAGTAGGCCATGGTATAACTGCCGAATCTGTCATTTATAGCACGGCTGAAATATACCGGCATTTATAGCACGGCTTAGGTTCAGATCTTCAGGTTTATGAAAAATATATCATAAGCAAGAACAAAGGAAAACCATTACAGCTATGGTACAATCATCAAATATGGTACAGTGTATATACATGTATCTGCATGTGTCTTACATGTGTATAGTATTCAACTTTATATATCTGCACGTTTAAATAACTTTAATATCTGTCTCTCTGCGTAAACATGTATAGTATTCAACGATGTGGTACAGTTTATATATCTGCATGTTTAAATCAATTGTAATAGTTGCTCTCTGCGTATATATGTTTAGTATTCAACGATATGGTACAGTTTATATATCTGCATGTGTAAATAACTTCAATATCTGCATCTCTGCGTGTATATACTCACAAAAAAACTATCCACGTTTTTTGCTGGTATTCCCAAAGGCCAGTTTATGAGGGCGTAGGACAGCTTGAACAGCACTTTAATTAAACAAAATTGGATTTGTTTAAGCACACTTAACTGAGTACTAAATATTCCTTTAAATAGTTTCAAATTGTGCCAAGCAATACTCTTTTGTGGATGCTATGGAAACCTTAAAGGGCGGTAATTTGATGATTTTTGATAATCAAAAGCTGCTACCTACACAATCGGTGTCGTGTTTTTCTTCGAAAGCAACGTATAGAGAATATTGTCTTGGGCACATTGAGGTAATGTAATAGATTTTATGTGTTTTTACCAAAAATGCATGGTTTAAGGAAAAAGGGGGACTGTGCACTAAACTTTTCAAAAAAATATTTTGTTTGGACTATTGGTGGTGGCCGATCTAATTATTCGATATGCACCATTTATTATTTCCTGTTTTGCTGTCTACATACTAAGGGATAGAAAAAGGGGGAACTTTTATTTTTGCTCAGCATATGTATAGTAACGATGTGGTTCAGTTTATATATATACATATTTAAATACCTTTAATATCTGCCTCTCTGAATATATACGAATAGTATTCAACGATATGGTACAGGTTATATATCTCCATGTTTAAATACCTTTAATATCTGCCTCTCTGCATATAATATGTATAGTACTCAACGATTACCTTTTACGGCGACGAAAGAAACACTTATTTTCTTCATTTTGATATATATTTTAAGTTAAGATAGGTTTTTAAGAGCTAATGTGATACTGGAGAGTGCTGGTAAGCAAAATGATGTACTCTAACCCTATGGGGACGATTTGGCTGTGCCTATTCTGAATGTTTTGACGGCGGAGTGATATATCAAAGTACAAACCTTTATTCTACCGCGATATGATTCTGAGCATAATTTACTGTATATTTAAAACATTCAAGCCGAAAAATTGTTGTCTTTTGTCATTGAAGCAATTCATATAAAGTTAATTTAGAAAAATATTAGTGCAATCAAGACATTTTGCATTTCCATCGTTTTTCATCGTTTGCCAAGATTCTTGGTATTTGATGAGACGTTGACAGAGGTGTTTGTGTATGCAAGGAACGACAACTCTGGGTACATATTGCTAATGACGTCGTTTCTTCCAACGTTATGTGACGTCACGTACTTTTCAGACGGTAAATCGTGCGTTTTACGGTCGTAAATTTGAGACGTTAGCCAGTGCAGTAACGCGCTACATAATAGTTTCAATAGAATGATTTTTACATGTTAAAGATCTCTCTTTCACCTTAAATAACCAGTTATAGTCGCTCTACTACCACCATATCTACATCTGAATATGTTATTTGTCTTATTTGTTAATAGTTTCTTTTATTTTGTCCATACTTCCGCTGTTTGGTAATAGTTAAATTTGAGCGTTTAAATTGTCTCTCCGACATTTTTGTTCATGCTGCGAACATGGCGTATAATTTGAACAGTAATCGTCTTATTACACAACTTAATGACTCTTTTACTAACACACGTGACGTTATCTTGAACATTACAATTTTGTCATGGCATATTTATGTCGTGCTGGGATTTAATGTTACAAGATATTTTATGAGCTGTACTTTAGAAATTGAGGGATTTCATTGTGACATCGATCTGAAAAGTCCTTGGGGAATTTCAATTTTCTAATTGTAAAAAGTTGATGCGTGTTTTATACAGTTCCACATTTGGATTTCCCAGGTAGTTGCATTTATTGTGCAATTTCATGAATAGTTAACGTGTTTCAGCAATAAAAAATAGAAACAAATTTCTATCAAATTTCAACCGTTTCGAGAGAGATGAGACGATACGTAAAACAGTCGATCGAATGTAGACTTAACATGTTATTGTAGCATGGTCGGTGACATTTCCTTTGATGAATGCAGAGCATTAAATCGTTTAATTTAGGGTAACTAAAGGGGCATGGCTATACCGTACTACAACTACAAGATATTGGAATTTAGAGTACGGTCACTATGACGTCACAGTCTTACTAAGTACGCCATGCTACATAAAGCTACGCCCATCTCGGTGTTTAAATAAGCCAACTCGCTGAGACCAGACTCTATCTATTACTTAACACTGAAAGAATTGCTCGAAGTCTTTCTAATATTAAAGTGATTCGTGATATCGGAATCATTTCACTTGTACGCACCTTGTTCGTGTTCGTATTCTTATTGACGTTAAAGGAAAGATCCAAAACCGAAGTAGTGATCGCCGCTAATACCAAACTAGACGAAACTGTGGTGATACTCAAAAATAATGTCACACAAAAGAGGACATCTAGAGTGTTTGACAAAGTTGTTTTCCATATGAACCAGATCAATGATGTACGCATTCTAGCATATATCTTTAAACGAACTTTAAATGCTATATAGTGTTCAAAATGATGAAACTGGCAGATTAAAAATCCGTGGCACAAGAGTAGTTAGAACCAGGTGATTTGTTAAAATGACAGAAATGATATGGTGGTAGTAGAGCGACTATAACTGGTTATTTAACTAGAACTATTGGACCACAGATGAGAAATAGCCGAGAATATTTAATTAACATACACACGAGGGTACTTGTCGTAGACGCTAGCTTTTATGCGAGAATATTGTATGCATAATAGTAGTATCGATATGCCAGATATGACTGAGAGGCATTTGGAAAATATAAAACAAGTTGAATAACTTAAGACTTAATAATTGTGAAGGCCATATAAGAAGTAATTTGAAAAGAGAATAAACGTTAGCACGGCGGTGCAGACAGTTTAATTACGTTGTTTTGAGTTTGGTTATTTTTAATGTCTCTTCTAAGTTCGAATGTGTATATTGTTTAAAGCTTCAAAGAAAACAGATGATAGTCATTTGTCTGTGTTAAATTAAACGATATGACTTCACGTCTACGAGTTTTTGATACAAGTTTGTACTAGATACACACATGTCTAAGATAATCTTTTATAATTATACATCTATGTTTCCGATAATTACGTAAAAGAACATCATTATATTTTCTGCCTATTGATATGGTATTAATTCTTTTTATCCCAAAAAGGTGTATAATTTGATTTATCGTGATATATTTTGAAGAAAATATATCATGCGGATTAAAGGATAAATTGTTTCATTGTGTTGTACTAGACAGATTGATATTTAGTGCCATATTAGACCATTGTGTTGTATCTATGTAGACAGATTGATATTTAGTGCCATATTAGACCATTGTGTTGTATCTATGTAGATAGATTGATATTTAGTGCCATATTAGACTATTTGGTTTAAATTATACTCGCTTTTAACCAAAATTATTAACATACGTCGGGACTTATGTCACACTGGCCGTAACTGGCCGTAACGCATCTTCTTTTTTAATATAAGGATTAATACGTTGAAAGGTATTTATTACATGTATTTCCTAGTGGTGCACATTGGGTTTAGAATTTTCATTTGACCCTGGATGACTGGATGGCTGGATCAAAGGTTAAGATGTGTTATGCTCTTACTCTTATGTATTAACATGTTTTCAGTATTAAAGGCGACTCAATGCAGCTTATATAATATGTAAAGTGTGTTTTAACGTTTGCCCCTAGAGTCCACGGGGAAGGGCGTCACGAGGGTCAAACATGGAACTTCAAACTATGTCATCATATATATTAAATTTCTATGATTTCGAGAGTACTTTAAGTTACCGAAGTTCAATCCTTCTGAGACCCTTTGGACAGACACCAGGGTCCCGGCACATAGGGTCACAGGAATAACATAAATATCGCATATCAAGCTGTGTCAATTTCAGTAATAAATTAAACATTTTTGATGTTACTTAAAAGGGACACACGGCAATCTTGATTTTTTAAAAACTCACGGCGTCCCGTTAGTTATCCTCTTAACTTGCATTTGTTCAATCATTAATATTAATTGTTAGAATAGTTCAAAGCAAATTATTTTTGCATATTACTAACTTTTTATAATATTGCACCAGTAATATATTTAAAAATTTGGTAAAATAGTGAAGAAAGTTGAAATCTCAATTTTTATTTAATTGTTTTAAAGTCAAAATGACGCAGGATAAGTAAATTGAGGAGCAAAGTTTAATGTTTGAATAAAACTCAAGATTGCCATGTGTCCCTTTAAGTTAACCTGGTTAGGGTCCAAGGGGCGCATGCCAAGACGCCGCTTATTTGCGATGATGCGCTATCGATTTCGTCTATTGGGTATGGTTAAATGCTAAATGCGGCTTAAAAGAAGTGTGTTGATTGTCAACAAATGTGCTTCCCGTATATATTAGTTGTAAATGGAGAATGGGCCTGGAATGGTAATTCCTATTGGTGCCATATAACATTTTCGTGTTGGTACGCCGTAAAACTCTTATTCAACTTAGATACCTATAAAGGACATGATCTAGTTTTCATCGCAGAATCTCTGAATATGTGGTGGAGTAAAACAATGATTACTGAATTTCTAGCATAAATGCGTTTATATTTAGAACAGAACGTACGCCTATTTTAGCAAATGTTGAGATCTAGAATATATATAAGACATTTCTGTTGTTATATTTATCGTGTTCGACGATTTTCAAACTTCTCATTTCGTACTATTTTTTGTCTAAAATGTATCGGCTGTTTTATTGTAAAGTTACAAATATTGATTTACTAAAGAACAAAACAAACAAACAAATAACACATCGAAATAGAGCTCTCTTAGACGAATAGCTGAATTCCGCGAAATTGAATCTTGAGTAGATTTGAATCAGTGAAGACCATGTGGTGACAACCGTAATTGAACAATTACATAAAATAACATTTTAATGCAATAAAATACATAAAATACCGAAATAAACTTATTGAAAATAAAACGTGTTAAGACAAGAAGCAATCAACAAAGTAATTTCAACATTTTAGTTTCTAGTTCTTGTTAATATGGTGTTGCTGTTTTAACAAGAAATCTATTTTTGTAAAATTTAAAGAAGGTAGATATAATAGTTACGATGGGGAAAATGTTTATTTGAGATCATGGTGACCTTGACCTTTGCCCTAGTTATCCCACAAGCAATATAGCGTTTCTCATATAACCATTTGCAATGTACTTATGACGTTTTATGAGGATAGGTGCTTTCGAAGTCGTAGCGACTTTGACCGCTAACCTACTGACACCCAAAACAATAGATTTTCACGTTTCACCAAGGGCAATGTACCTATAAAGTTTCATAAGTGTGAGTGTGATGGAAGCTAATTAGCGGAATGTACATTTCCTTATGACGCCATGCTGACCTTGTCATCTGACTGATTAACTTCAAAAGCAATTATGTTCCACCTCTCACCCAGGTCAATGTATCAATGACGTTTCACGACGGTGGGTTTACCACTCATCGGCATGTTATGCCACTGACCGTTCCAATGCGGTAGCCCTATTGTCAACCCTTTTATGTTTATAATGTCATAGCTTGCCTTTTATTCATCTTTGTAATGAGTGCGTGTTTCTGTGCATGTTTTTGGGTTGACTGTGGTCCTTGAATACTTCATGTCCTTTTCTTTTTGTATATCTACTTTTTTTCTTTAATGTTATCGCGAATAATGAATACTTTCATAATACTTTGACCATTGACCTTCTGATCCCATTAACAAAGGCTCCCTCAGGACAATGTACCGATGAAATTTCAACAGTGGGAGTGTTATGGTTTAAAAAATATTTAGCGGATGTGTATTTTTGTATAAGGTCATGGCGACCTTATTCTTTTACCTACTGATCCTAAATTCAATGGGGTTCGTCCTTTTCCCAATGGCAATATACCTTGTGTTATGGTTTTTAAATCACAACGCGAACTTTTATATAAAGTCATGGCGAACCTGACCGTTAACCTGCTGACCAGAAATCAATATGTTTTCTTCTATTACCATGCGCAATACACCTATGCAATTTCATGAGTGTGAATATTATGGTTTTGAAGTTAGCATGCGGATGTTCTATATTAAGTCATACTAACCTCAACATCAATAGGAGTTCTCTTCTCACCTAACGCAATGTGCTTTGGTTTCGAAGTTATCTTCCGGAATTCGTACTTGTTTACGCACGGACGAACGGCGGTACAGACAGACAATCCCATACAATATTTCTTCCCGTTTTTCAAAAGGACGTATAAACACTGGGAAGCTACAACCTAGTTAACTAAAGAAACATATTTTCACATTTAAAACGCTAATAGTAATCATAGTGTGATTATTTAATTATACTATTAATTATTCCCATAATTATGTGTAGGTACAGATCATCAGTTGTTGGCGTAATTATTTCATCTGTTCTGTCAATATTTATTGTATATGCATTTAAATCTCATCATCTCGTTGTGTCATCAACGAATTTGAACTATAGAATTTGCATTTAATATACGCGCTTTTATTGTATCTCCCACAAGATCCATATGCCTTCATATCACTAAATGTAACATAATTCCCTGAAATTATAACATCAAATACTGATTACATTTGGGACACGTCTCGTATGACGCTAAATGGTGTCAATAAATCCATATCTGTCTATTTTGATCCGGTAATACTATTCAATGGTTCAAAAGTCGGAGACGTTCTCATTTTGTTTATTGTAGGTTATAACGAGATTGTGCTACGATGCCGCCTCGGAAAATTTAATCTCCAAATATCGATTTAAAAAACAAATCTCAACGGCATTAATTAAATCCGGGAATTTGCATCTTTAGAATGTCAATCCTTAAGGTGCGTGTTAAATGTTCTGTTCAACTTACTATGAGGCAAATATCTGAAACAAATTTCTTTACAGCTTGCTTGCAATTTCTCAATTGTCTTATATTTCCTGTTCAAATACAGAGTAGTCTCAAAGGTATTGGACTTATAAACATGTACAGATACTGCAGCAAATTACAAATCCAAGAAAATCACTGCACTTTCTTCTAAAATGGGTCATTTAGGAAACATAACATTATTTTCTTTTGAAATTACCTTACAACTAAAAGACTCATTGTTGAACGTAAGCTCTAGTTCAGGTAGTCCGAGAAAACATTAATATATTACAATCGTATAACTGACCATTGAAAAAGTCACATCTTTGTTTTATGACGGTCGCCATTTGCAATTTTACAAACACAAAAGGGTTTACAATAGGGCTACCGCCTTGGAACGGTCAGTGGCAAAGTAGGCCACTAAAAGCCTCCGATCCAATCTTCAGAAACTTATTGATGCAAATCCATGTTAATCAGAGGGAACCAGAGTCAGGATAGTCAGTGCTGTGATGTATGCCATCAGGATGATAGTCACGGAGAGCAAAGTGTGGCCAAGCAGCAAATCTTTGAGCATAGACATCAGAAACTGTATTTACCATATACTTGGCTACATTTCAGGACTATACTTATTCATTGACATTGAAAATGCTTTTTATTCAGTTGCCTGGACATTTATTTTCGAAGTCCTCGATTATTTCAACTTTGGGCCTTCTTTTACGGAATGGATAAAAGTTTTTTACACAAACATCGAATCGTGTGTTTCAGTAAATGGACATCTCTCAGAATGGTTGTGCTAGGGGCGTGAGAGGTGTTGCTTCTTTCATTATTTCTCATGAACAGACTCAATAAAACCGAGTCTGCTGCTTTATTCTCCTAATTGTGTTTGTTGCTCACAGAGGATCACCTTTATCAGTATTTATTAACATTCAAACTAGCGTCGTTCAGTGCAGTTTGGCGGCTGTAAAATGTCTCCCCGTGCTACGAATCAGTTATTTTTACTGGTCCTTTGGGACCAACGAGCCCAATATAGTAGTTTGAAGTAGAATACCGCTTAAGCCGGTGCTAGTGGGCGTGAGAGGTGTTGCTTCTTTCATTACTTCTCATGAACAGACTAAATAAAACCGAGTATGCTGCTTTATTCTCTTAATTGTGTTTGTTGCTCACAAAGGATCACCTTTATCAGTATTTATTAGTCTCCGGAGAGGTTGCCGACAAGGCGACCCGCTGTCATCGTATATTGTTATTCTCTGCATAGAGACACTGGCTGTTCTCATCAGAAATAATCCCAAAATAAAAGGTATTAAAGTCGGGTCCACAGAACATTTGATATCACAATACGCAAATGATACATCTTTAATGTCAGGTGGTTCAGATAATTCACTTAGAAATTTCCTTAATGTGTTAAGATGTTATGTCTGGCCTTAAAATTAATATGGATAAAACTAAAGTCATGTGGATAGGTTCAATGAAAAAAAGTAATACTAAAATATGTGAAGACTATGAATTATCATGGGGAAATGAATTTACAATGTTGGGCTTACAATATTCTGTTGATCTTAAAACAATGTTAGACATTAACTGCTAAGAAAAAATCTTGGACGTAACACAATTATTAATGTCTAAATGAATATCTGTCTTAATTACTCACAAGGTGGTCTTCGAGTGTTGGATTTGGATATATTCTTTATTTCACACAAACTTGCTTGAATCAGAAGATTACTATCAGACAAAAAATAATCTCTGAATATTTTCAATGAATTGTATGCATGTATTTTAAACTTCTCTTGTTTTGGTGCTGATTATATATCTAGACATATAAATAAAGTACATAATCCATTCTGGAAAGATGTCGTTATCAGCTATAAACTGTTCGCATGTAGTTCAGATCCAAAATCTTGGAGCAAATTTCATTGTGCTACTTTATGGCATAATCCACATATTAACTTCCATTATTTTAAAACATTGGTATTTTGAAGGAGTAACTTTCATAAATGACCTTATGAACCATAACGGAAATTTATTGACACTAGTAGAATTTAGACAAATATTTAACATTCAAACCATGTTTTTTTTAAAATTTGAAGGAATAGTGACATCAGCCAGAAGTTATCTAAATATATTTAACTTCCCCCGTTTCTCGAGCAATAATCCAACTCCTATAATACTGCTTCATATAGAAATAATTCTTAAAGATGAAAAAGGATGCAGATCCAATTATGATGCAATGCTATCCAATAAAACTGCAACAGTTAGCAAGAAAATGGATAAATTATTTGCATATTACACAAAATATATACTAGTCTAAATTATTTCATCTACCTTTCAAATCGACAAAAGACTCAAATTTGAAATGGTTGCAATTCAGAATAAATCATAGCATTTTGGGAACAAACTATTTTCTTAAAAAAATGAATATTTCTAATATAGATCTTTGCTCATTTTGAATGTAATATAGCAAAAGATTTTTGGCAACCACTTGCAAATTTCTTTCATAAAAAATGTAAGGGTATTAATTCAGTATGGTCAGTAACTGACATCATCTTTGGAAATGATAAGTATGTTATTGTTTTAAATAATCTTCTCCTTACTGTCAGAAAATTTATATTCATTAAAAAATAAAAAAAACACTAATCCCACTTTAACAGTTTTTAAAAGCTATATTCAAGAAATATAAAAAGATCGGACAGGGAAAGTAGCATTCAAGGAGGACAGTCAACCACAAAACACAGAAACAAACATGCAAATAGACAAACAAGAAGGCAAAAGTAACAATAAAAGCAAACGACATCACAAACACAAAAGGGTTGACAATAGGGCTACCGCCTTGGAACGGTCAGTGGCAAAGTAGGCCACTGGGAGGTTTAAACCGGTTCTAGGGTGCACCAAACCTCACACTTACCCTACTGCCATCCCATTAAAACAGGACAGTGTAAATAAAGATTTCCCCGGTATGATCTAATCTCTAACCAACAAGGCATCATCAATAGGCAATATAAGTAAAACACAAATATGCTCGTGTAAATATAATACAAAAAAACAATAGCCTAGAAAGCCACAATGGAGGTACTCAGTGACTTGACAGAATCCAGAGCAACAAGAGAATAAACCATAAAAGGCACGACAAGAAGGATCATAGACAAACATTTAACGCCACCGTCCCAATGGGCTTTAGGTAGGCGTCATCATAGGGTCTACAGCCTGTCCGGTCATCGTACAATTAAAGAGGAAAGCATAGTGGCGAACTGTAAAAGGGTCCACCACCAAGCATGCAGTACGTTGCAAAATGATAGGGTCATAACCTCTTTTGATAAACTTTTTAAGAAGTTTAACAAAGATAGTATGAAAGTGATCATGACCAAGAATCTTACGAAGTTTATAAATCACATCACCATAGAAGTCAGGTTGTGATAGTCCTTGTCGCAAAAGAGTCCTTAAATTACTTTTATATTTTGAAAGAAGATCAGGGTTACGACAATAAAATTTTGCAAAGGTTTTACGAAGTTTATGGTAACGGTAACCCTGATTTAGTAGCTTTTTAGTTATACAAAGATTACGAATATTAAAGTCCTCAACTCGAGTACAAGCTCTTGAAAAACGAATAAGTTGAGACACATACACCCCATAAGAAGTTGCTCGCGGAACATCCCCATCCAAGTGGGGGTAATTAACAATGTCAAAATTAAAATCATCTCTCTTGTCATAGATTGTGCTAATTATTTCACCATTTTCAATCGAGAGATCTAAATCAAGAAAAGAAGCGTTATTATTAGATATATTAGCTTTATTAAGCTGGAGTTCTATAGGGTAAATATTATCAAACATAGGGTTAGGCAAATATTGTTTAAATGCCATCTTCGGGATGGTTAACATTTTGTGCTGTTGATTTTATGAATATTGAGTTCTGCTAAACCCGGGGCTAGAGGGCGTGAGCGGTAGCTAGCATATTTCACTACCACTCATGAACAGTCTCAATCAAACCGAGACTGCAATATTTCGTATGTGTCGTGCTCGGCCGTTTCCAAAGGTCCATTATCATACTCTTTTTTTAAAGTTGAGAAATGTTTAGACTGCAAGAATAAGAACCAGCCTGAATATGAACAGGGTTACCGGCCTAGAACGGTCAGTAGGCAATAAGGCTGGTTAGCTTAACACGATTGTATGTGAACACAGCCTCCTATTATCCTATCTTTAACGCTTAAAGTGCAAGGATGTGGTTTAGACAGTGTAAATAAACCTAAATCCCATCAGAAGGAAATCTGAAACATATCTGAAGTCCACATCCAGAGAAATTAGAAAATGATACACGTATGTGCTATTGTAAAAATATATAAAGCATACGCAATTAGAAACACCTCAGGATGTATCCAGAATTGTACAGGACAACCACAGCAGTTGCAGCCAAAGAAAAAAACAATTTAGGGTACGACCAGAAAACACGAGGGACGGAAGTTCATGTACCAATCTCCCGCAGATGTGTCAGAGCAAGAGCTTGAGTGCAAGAAGTGGCAGTTCTTAAAGCAGCCCAATGAAATATCAGCTGACAGAATCTTGGCAATCAATTGAAGTTGTCACACAATTTCAATCTCAATCCAAGTGTGACACGATGAAAAAAAGAAAGGGATAACTGCGTCTGTGTTTGGTGCAGTACCAAACGAAAAATAAACATGCCAGTATGTAAACTAGTTTATCAGATGCTGTACACCAAATTCACGAGAAATCTGGACTTCAGCAGGAAAGAGTAACTGTACAGGAGTATGTTCTGAAGAAAGCAGAATATGGTACCAATGTAGAAGTGAAGAAAGTGGATTTGTTATTCATCCAAAGTTCTTGGGAGGAAGCCCAGATGGTATTGTATTTGGACGGGGACAACAAACAGGACTAGCTGAAATAAAAAACGTTCTACACAATAAACAATTGAATTTAAATCAGGCGGTAAAAACAGAAAATGAAAAATGAAAATGAAAAACTTATATTGAAGACACTCTACTTCTACCAAGCACTTTTGCAAATATGTCACTTTTACAGTTCGCCACTATGCTTTCCTCTTTAATTATACGATGACCGGACAGGCTGTGGACCCTATGATGACGCCTACCTAAAGCCCATTAGGACGGTGGCGTCTGATGTTTGTCCGCGGTCTTGTCTTGTTGTGCCCTCAATGGTTTATTCTCTTGTTGCTCTGGCTTCTGCCAAGATATCGAGTACCTTCAATGTGGCTTTCTAAGCTTTTTTTGTATTTATATATACACGAGCATCTAGGTGCTTTACTTATATTGCCTTTTAACGCTGCCTTGTTGGTTAGAGATTATTTTATGGCGGGGATTTCTTTATTTACACTGTCCCGTTTAAGTGGGATGACAGTAGGGTAAGTGTGAGGTTTGGTGCACCTTAGAAATAGGTTTAAACCCCCACTGACCGTTTCAAGGCGGAAGCCCTATTGTCAACCCTTTTGTGTTTGTGATGTCGTTTGTATTTTTTATTACTTTTGCCTTCTCGTTTGTCTGTTTGCGTGTTTGTTTTCGTGTTTTATGATTGACTGTCGTCATTGAATGCTACTTTCCCTGTCTGATTTTTATATCTTTCTTCTTGTTAGAGCAGTAAACAATACCAGATACACATTGAACGAATATTTGGAAAAAATGATATTTTGGAGGCATAGCTTCATAAACTTCAGACATTCGATCACATGGCATTATTACCAGAATTGTGCTGTCCAAGAAAAGGGAAAATGACAGGAATAAGAGAACCTGGTAAATGGGTGAGTACATGTAGGAAACATTTCAAGAGCTTTTTCTCACTCATATTTATATACCATTTGTTTCAGATTGGAATGTATACCCATGTATCATGTAATACATATACAACATATACAATAATTCAATTTACATTTCAGTTCCAAGACAGATAGAAGAAACAAAACAGGTCAGGGAAGAATAAACAGCCAGCTGCTGTACGAAATTCCAAACACAACCAACCAGGTACCAGTGCAGATGGTCATTTCGAACCTCCTGTTTCAACGCAGTCAACCAGTATTCAGCCGCATATTCAAACTAGATGAAAGCAGTGTTATGGAAGGTACTACTAGTGTTCTTTAAATGCATGTTGACTTGTGAAACTATTTATATTTACAGATCGTGTTAAAAAGTGTTAGCTGGGGAAGGGTTAAGGGGCGTCATACCCATATGTTATTAGGCCGTTATATTCTTTTCAATGAACCTTTTTGGCCTTGTGTAGTTACATGCATCTTGTGATCACTGATATAATGTTTGTGATTATTTTATGTTTAACGATCGGCTACTTTACTTAGTAGATGTAAAGCTAGTGTTAATCAGTTCACTTCAAATCTGATTTAAGATGATAAATGATGTTTTAAGATAATTATGCCCGTTTGCTACCATATATTTAAACGCGATGGATTATCTAAACAAGTTTTAATAAACTTTCAGACGTTTGATTATTATCAGCTTATACTTAATAGTCTGGGGTCGTGATTAACAATAACATTAACAATGGCATTACACCTTTTAGAATGTATATAAAAACGAGTAAATTATTCCGACACTGAGTGATATACTCATAGATTGTATTTTATCACATAACTTACGGTGTGGGAGTGGAATAACACCATTCTATAGTTTCGATATACCGCTAGTTATAATGCAAATTAGCCTAGTATGCGCTGTCAAAAAAATCGATAATGACTATGATCCAATTCCCACGGTTTATGTCGGTTTCGCGTATTAAAGCAACAGGCAAAATGCAATAAAAAGTCGATATGTGAGTTATGTGATACATAGAATCTAACATTCGTTCTCATTCATTATTGAATTTATTAAACTCGTTAGAAAAAATGATATAATGCTCGGCAAGAGCCTGGCATTATATCATTTTGCCAACACGTTTAATAAATTCAATATTGAATGAGTACTCATGTAAGATCCTCTATATATTGTATATTTTACTTAATGATAGTGTTGTTATTCAATTGGACTACTATACTCGTTCCTATGTGTATTTAAGTGTATACTAAAGGAAAACAGAATCGTATTAATAATCAAACATCTTGGCTATATCTATAATTTTATTTCAGTACACAGTATTTAGGTCTGATATTAATATTACTTGTGTTGTATGAATCTGAGTGTCAGATAAAAGTTCATTAGCGAATTCAAGCTTTACGTCATATAACGCGGGCAGCATATACTAACAACGTATTCGGTTAGAAAAGGTCCTGACACGTATTCGGTTGTTAGGAGGCGCTGGCGTAGGTGCTTGAGACGAAAATGAAAATACGCGTCATCTTGATGTATCGCAACATCTGGACGTCGTTGTTTAGGATAGTTGTTGATCAAAACAGTCTCTCTCAGACGTTGAAATAGTCTTATTATATGAACGTCAAGATGGGCAGACACCATACTCTGCGAAATTCCGTTCAATAGCTATGTGACGGCGTCTTCACGCTCCTCTGTACGTACACGTGGCATAAAGATACCCTTACTAATGGCTGCGTCACATTACACTCCGATTAGGTTTACGATGGGGTACCGGTGTCTAAACGGGCTGAAATTGCCAAATTTTCAAAGGTCTCCGGCCGGTGACCCTCCGGTGTCAAGTCACCGGTGAGGCATCGTACAGGTCACCGGAGAGATTTATCGCGGAGTTATTTTCTTGCGGCATGAGGCACATCGCCAGCTCACCGTAGCAGACACGGTGAAAAACCCTCCGATACCCGGCCGGACACCTATTGGTATCGGTTGCATGCCGGTGAAAATTTTCACACCCTTGGCGCCAAATAATCCTCCGGTTTCCGAGCGGTGTCCGAGCGGTCTCCGAAGGCGACTCGGCAGGTCACCGGCCGGGACCCGGATGGACGCCGTACGGTGCCCAGATGGTCTTATGGTGCCCGGATGGACACCGTAAGGATAGCGTAGGGCCGATAGCCGACCGGATATCGCACGCCTTTTGCCCGTATACCGTACAGTCACCGTACGATAGCCGATAGCCGATAGCCGATAGCGTAGGCCGATAGCCGACCGGATATCGCACGGCTTTTGCCCGTATACCGTACAGTCACCGTACGATGGTTGCAAACCGGCCGGATACCGGACGACAATTGGACATTTATCGTACGGTAGTCGGCCGATTACCTTAAGAATATCGGACGGTGTCCAGAAGGAAGATGCCAAAGGTTTTCACCAGGTGACCGGGCGAGTACCCTTCGGAAACCGTCCGAATACCTACCGGACCACGCAGGGTGTATGACCACCCCCTTCTTCCCGGACAGGATTGAAATGTTTCTCTCCGATCTCAAATTATCCCCGCTTGTAATGTGACGTAGGCATAAATTTGACAAAAAAGCTGGATTCGTGATAAATGATGTCGTGCGACAGCATTAAGATAGAAAGTGGCATGTGTTTCCGATAACATATGCCCCGACCCGTGCATCACGTGCATCTGTTAACTTTTGTATTTCATGCTTTACTGAAGAAGAATTTTCAAAATGAAATATGGTGGAGGTATCAGTGACGATTTTCGAATACTGATAAATTAACAAAAGATTATTTGAACAAATATCACTTCATATATACTGACCCCAAAACAAGTTGCGTTTCTTCTTTACTTAAAGCTACACAGTCCCTATTTTAACTGGCAATAACTCTTCAATATGAATGTGTCACGTGTGAAGTAGTTTTAAATCGACGAACAGCCCAAAAGTCGGTATATAAGCATAAATCGATGCGTAACATTTCACACTTTTATTTAGCCTCCGTACGGGTGACATCGATAAATATACGCTTCGGAATATGTGGTAAACAATATAGTTCCCCGGGACGGGATTTGAACCAGAACCACAGCCTTGCACTTTTAAGTTTTGAAGGAAGTACGCTGAACCACTAGTCCACGGCTTTATATTGGTATGTTGTAGCATTTTTAACACTAAAAGGCATTACTAGCGCGCGCACACAAACTCATCAAGCGCTCAATAACAAGTCGAGATATGGTTGTTTTGAGGCGAAATATTAGTTTCATATTGATATCATACAGTATTACACCAGGCAATGGTAATTTACACGTGCGACAAGATGGACTATATAATTATTGATCCATCTTGAGTTGCGTTCAAATATGTTAAGTTATTTTACCTCATAATATGTGGTAGTTAGTATACCATTTTCTCATGCAGCCTTATAGGTCAGTGGATAGAGCACTTGACTTGAAAACAGAAGGTCATGTGTTCGAGCACCGAAAGAGGCTAACTTTTTTTCTTTAAAACTTACTGTTACCTGTGTATAGTTACTGTGTGCACTGGTCGATGTTTATACACTAAATGATTTCCTGCGCTATATTTGCTCGCTTTAATACCCGATTTCGACATGAGCTGGTGAACATGAAGTTACAAATAAGGACACGACTACAAAGAAGAAATCGATTGATATAGGGACTCTGTAGCTTTAAGTATATCTTAGGGAAATATGTCATTTTAACATATGATCTGTGAATACATTTAAATCATCGACACTTATAACTGTGTAAAGAATGATGTTTGTTTTATAATCGCACCAACAGCTAAGGTAATATGGCGACTTTCCAGCTTCCAATGGTGGCGGAAAAACCCATGTGCCTCTCCGGGAAATTTTCGTGCACGGGCGGGCACCCGGGTAGAACCACCGACGTCCCGCAAGCCTGCTGGATAGCTTCCTCATACAAAGTTTCCTAGGTCCCTGACAGATAGAACTGGAAGGAAGGAAGGAAGGAAGGAAGGAAGGAAGGAAGGAAGGAAGGAAGGAAGGAAGGAAGGAAGGAAGGAAGGAAGGAAAGAAGGAAGGAAGGAAGGAAGGAAGGAAGGAAGGAAGGAAGGAAGGAAGGAAGGAAGGAAGGAAGGAAGGAAGGAGAAGGAAGGAAGGAAGGAAGGAAGGAAGGAAGGAAGGAAGGAAGGAGGGAAGGAGGGAGGGAGGGAGGGAGGGAGGGAGGGAGGGAGGGAGGGAGGGAGGGAGGGAGGGAGGGAGGAAGGAAGGAAGGAAAGGAAGGAAGGAAGGAAGGAAGGAAGGAAGGAAGGAAGGAAGGAAGGAAGGAAGGAAGGATTATTTTTAGATGGTGATTCAGTTGGCACTCTCTCAATACCATGTATATACAACAAGTAAAATATATTAAATAGAGACATAATAACGAACACACATCGAAGCATACTTTAATTTGTTAGTGTTAAAATGAAACACTGTTCAAAGTTAAATCATTAAAACATGATTTACACAGTGTATACATCACAACTGTTTTTTACTGGAATGAACAATATACAAAACAAATTGTATTCTAGATTTCGATTCTGTAAATTCAACAAGTTATTGGAAAATATATTAAATGATAAACGTTTCAAACCGATGACTATACCATACCGTTCCAGAATATGATGAACAACCTTTGAATATTCGTTGTGAATAAGGTATCATACAGTTTCTGTATGTAATTTATCTCATGTGTTTTAAAGGATTTTACTTATTTATTACTTTCGTATGAAACAGGTCTCTTTGATATTGCGGTGACATTTATACTTGATTTGGTCTTTCGCAGAGAACACAATTCTTCAAATGATAATTTGTTTGAATGGTATTTAACGTCATTTTCAACACATATTGTAGTTATATATGACGGTCGATTTGTTTGTGGTGGAGGCAGACCACCCACTTTTCCTTGTTAGCAAAAGTACTGTACACCTCCGCCATCCGTAAGAATCGAGACTTACAAGTCGATCTCCCAGTGGGATTCGAACCCGCAGCGGTGAGAGGCGAGAAGGTTAAAACGCAAATTCATTAACCCCTCGGCCATGGAGACACTTTCAAATGAGTTAAACATAATAACAGAAATATTCATCACCTAATTTAACTATTCTTCTTTGATATTTAGTAATTATTTGAAGAATATTGACCGTTGTGTGTCAACCGCTGACGGCATGATACTATTTGATGTTGTACTTTTATCGCTTCAGGTTTTAAGCTGTATAGTATGCTTCACTAAATCAAATGCTTTACGACATTACTAACATCAACCATAACACATTCTACACAGTTTCCTTCATTTATTGATTTCTGTCTGTTATCAGTTAAATGTCATTTGTCATTTATAAGTGATAAAGCAGTTGATCGAGTTACTCGATCTAAGGTAACTTTGAGATTAATAGAATAACAGAATATAATCATTCAGAAATAGTGGAAAATGAATACCACATACGTTTTAATCAGTATTGATAATGTTAAAGGGGTTCATGCGCCATTTTCCAACAAGGTTTATTTTAAAGGGCTCTAAAAAACTTGAAAAAAAGCTGAAAGAAATATCAAAATGCCATGAAAAAAAAAGGAGATATGTACTATTAAAATTTTGCAAAGAAACATAAATGGAGACGGCCAACTTTGAACGATGACGTCATCGCGCCTTTTTACCATATGCGGAATAGTGACAAAATGCCTTTTAAAGCAAAGAAAATCACTGCAAATGAAAAATCAGCATACAATTTATACAATTTATACATTTTTACATCTGTATATTTAGTTTTTAATCAATTTGCAGTGATTTCCTTTGCTTTAAAATGTGTTTTAACATTTTGCCCTAAAGGCCAATATTTGAGCACATGATGCCAGGAAAAACTTGAATATGTATGCTGTGCAACATTCTATTGCTTCAATTTGATAAATTTATGTTCAAACTAATTTTAAAAAATAATTCCAGATTCCGGTTATTTTTGACAAAAATAAACATTTTTCGCCCCAAAATTAAGGCATTTCCAAACATCATGCGGTTTGGAACTTTCTTATGTTTAATCAATGGACCTTACCCTGCCAAAAAAAGGTTACAATATTTATTTTTTCTATTGTATTACATATATTTCTAATTTTTAGTTAAATACCCCTAATGTATTACAGAAATCATCGATTTTATTAAAAAATTTAACATTTTTACCCAAAATCTCATTATTTAAGTATCGGATCCATAAATTATATGGCTGGACACGTAGAGATGCGTTCCGAGAAAGATTCCGTCAATTCAAATTGGTTCTAATATATTTCATTCTTTTTCTAAGAAATAAATCTAGATTTCGGCGATTTTCATCTAAAACGCAACGTTTTCCCCCAAAACTCACTAAAGCCCCAACGCTCAGATGGCACACATGTCTCATTTTGAAACTTACTGTATGTTCTTTCAGAAAATCATACCCTACAAAATTTCCCCTGGCGTAGGGGATGGTTTCTCCTACTAGCTCACAGCCTAAATTTAAAAAAATTGGTCAACGTACCAGATTTTGTACACGGTTGTGTGTGGGCAAATGTATGTTTCATAAAAATGTAACTTTAAGCTTGTAAACGTATGCTAGAAATATCCCCGTAAACTTTATTCATATAGCTCAACATAGTACAATGCGCTGTGTTGTCAGACATTGAGAGTTTTGATCATAACAAGTATAACAACATGTAAGAAATTAAATGGTGCACATTGTACAGATTATGCATATTGTATCTCAATTTCAGAGTAAAGGATACGGCCTAATAATCACTTGTCCTTAATTTTCTGTCACATAATATCATAGTTCTCGAAGTTAATTGGAAAAGGATTATAATTGAAATAACGATGCAAAAATTACGTTTCACCGCGGCACCGCTTCGGCGTCGCCGTATAACGAAATTTCGTCAAACCTCAAAACCACTCACACACCGTTCCAGATTGAAAAAAGCATATTTATATTTAAATATTCAAATGCCCTAAATTTAACCTTAAGTTTAATTCTGAGATTTAAATCAAGTCTCTTGTATTGAATTATACTGCTATGATGATTTGAACGTAATGTTGTACTATAATGTTCTTTTTTTTGTCGTTTCGTACCATTCAAACAATATTTTGTTATTCTTTTTTAATGAGCGTAAGTCTTCTTGCAAGACAGTTGAATTTGCAAAAAGCTACACTGGCGGAGCTTTCATTTCAATTGTGAGATATATTTGTGGCTGTCTATCAACATCTCGAAATTTTGGAGTGTGCGTAATATTTTGTCACAGTTACAGTTCCACACATATTACTTATGTTCTAAATATATAACACTTGCGTTGTCAGTGACACAATGGTCTTTGTTTACCGACACTCGTTGTGTGTGTGTCCAATCACATGACATGAGAACCACAGCCCCTGTAGCTACAGAATTCCCGCTGAGCAAGTGCATGACATTCATTCGTTAAATAGTTTCTCTTGTCGCACATCGAGATTATTCAACTCGTCTGAGGCCTTATGGTTTACTATATTAACATTATACGTATAATTTGACATAAATAAGCGTTGTTGGCTTAATAAAACGTTGTTGAAAAAAAATATTTACGTATTCAGTGTATTCAACATCCACAATAAGCAAGAATGTCAGCAAACTGCTTCCAACACAAATGTTGGCATGTCAATACATAAAAACATTTTACAGTATTTTCACTGATTTCTCCACAAAATGCACATTTAATTTAAAATCATACAATAAATAGTCATAACACGATGAGTATCTCTTGAAATTCAAAAAGTAACACCATTAAAGCATCGTAATTTTGTCTGTGTGATTGGTGGACTTCTCCACCAATCCGTTTTGTCCGGTGTACGCCTGTTCAACCCTTTTGCGTTTCTCCAATAAACGAAAAGACCGTCTTCGATGCTTAGCGATACAAAATAACTTCCTTGCTTCATTTCTGAAGTTGTGAGACCAGATAAGATAATAAACAAAGTTCAGACAAAAGCTAAGGTAATAGACAATCTGAAGGATCTGCTGCAATATTCTGTCTGACAACGTATACATTTTTGTACCGTCTGTTTCCATTTCTATTAGATGACGTAGTTTGTTGGCATGGGATGGTCCACTTAATATAACAAATGTCAAGGAAATTGCTAGCAAAACTCGAGTTATCCGAACAAGTGACCTTTGTTTTTTGGACAGGCGACGCTTAATTGAGTTATCCTGTGTCTTGTCTTTGTTCCTCGTGGTTGCCGTGCAGAGATTCTTTGAAAGAATCGCAATGATGAGAACTGCGGTAATTATTATCGGAAGCACCAAGGTAGTTATCGTGTCCCAAAAGGAATATATTCTGTTGAGCATAGCATATTCGGAGCTTTCGGTACAGATGGTCCCGTTTCCTCCGAAGTCGACGACTCGTGTTGTCCAGAACTGACCGCTATACAATAGGACCGAGTATAATATAAGCATGAGAATGACTATCTTGGCTCGGAAAACAGTGCAGTAAATGACGGCTTTAGACAAGTGGAACGTGACAATGTAGTTCTCCACTGTGATACAAACGATCAGCCACACGGAAAGAAAGCTGTAATGAAATTAACAATAGTAGTAGGTTTAATGTGAACATAATTTATAAAGGATAAACTCTGATCATGTTCATGAATAATAGAACGATGCTTTAAAAATGTTAATATAAGGTTTTGGTTTTCAATGACAATTAATACAGCAAGATACATTTCCTTTCTACCATAAAATAAAGTTAAGATGTTAACAATAACTGTGTTACGCTAAACTGAATGTTAAAGCACAAAGGGTGAAATTGGAAATTGTAACAAATTCTATACAGATACAAACCGTTTATATGGGAATATCCTATGACAGCCATATTTTAATCTTTATTTCTCAACAGATATTACAGAAAACTGTGATTTACAACTAAACGGTTCTCATAATATAGTTTCTCCTTTCATACTGTTTTTATCAAAGTTATTTTTTAATTGTGTTTGAAAATGCCAGCGACATTATTTTATCATGTTACACGTGTATCAAATAGTTCTCGATTACTTTAGCTAAATGTATTAAACATCGTCCATTATACTTATAATGAATATTGACAAAAGCGATCCTTTGGAAGCAACAAACACAACCAAATGAATAAAAGTAGCAGACTCGGTTTTACTGAGTCTGTTCATGAGAGGTAATGTAAGAAGCAACATGTCTCACGCCCCTAGCACCGGCTTAAGCGGTATTCTACTTCTAAGCCACACATTTGGGCTCATTGATCCCAAAGGACAGTAAAAAAACTACTGATTCGTAGCATGCGGAGACTTGTTTACAACTCTGTGGTTACAATATATTTTAAAATATAACTCCACGTTGGTGTTATATCAGTATATTTTTAATCATTTTCATAATTTGTTTAACAATTTAAAAATGCACTTGTTACACTGTTGTGGTGACTGTTACCAAAACAAACACGTTTCATGTGGAGAGGGTCAGGCGACATTTCTCTCTGTGATATTTAGATTTAAAATTATATTTTGTGTACATTTTGGACATTTTTGAGCATATGGAATATGTGTGATGTTGCTGGATATAAAACGGAACGATAGCGTGTAAATGCCGAGAAGAACAGTAGTCGTTAAAAGGAAAAGAGTAGTGAAGCTAGTGACGATCTAGTGCGGTATTATACTATACTTCTACTCCTTGTTTTTCTTGAAACTATTGGATCAAACATTTCAGAATCTAAATAATGTCAGAATCTAAAAACAATACACCAGCGGATACCGCCACACTGGACCCCAAAAGCGGACATCATTGACTACAACAAAAAATGGACGCTCGAATATGTGGCACGGACACACGTTTACAGAGGTTAGAAATAGTAGAGAAAAAACGTAGATAGTTTTAACGGCGAGCTGAAAACGATATGTGGATTTATATACGATCATTGTAACAAGATGGAGGATAGACTGGCTTAACTCGAAGAAAGAATTGACTCGCTGTAGTTTGCAGCCGGCTTAGCTTAGCTAATGATAAGCTATCTTATATGGAAACATACTGAAACAAGGCTTCGGTCTGAGGGTATCTCGCCAACCGCGGCAAACAGCATATGAAATATTTTATTAAATTTGTGCTTAAATGATGTTAACCAAAGACAACACTTTAAATGACCAAGTATCAAACAAAACTAGAACTGTAAGCCAAAGATTAACAAATACTCCCACTCAAGGCTTTTACTATATGGAGAAGAACATCCTTGACCTTAATCCCAGTGACCCCAAATGCAATCCCAAGCTTCTTATCCATATAAGCTACCCACACTGCAAGTTTCATCGCAATACCTCATTCCTAACAAACGTTATTGAGCGGAAACCGTTTGTTTTTCTATTTTCAGTAACAGTAACCTTGACCTCAGAGACCCCAATGGCAATCCCAAGCTTCCTTTCCATATAAGCTACTTACCCTACACGCTTCATCGCAATAACTCATTCCAAATAAACGTTATTGAGCGGAAACCGTTTTTCTATTTTTAGTAACAGTGACCTTGATCCCAGTGTCCCTTTTACTATATGGAGAAGAACATCCTTGACCTTAATCCAAATGTCCCAATGCAATCCCAAGCTTCCTTTCCATATAAGCTACCTACAATGAAAGTTTCATCACAATACCTCATTCCTAACAAAAGTTATTGAGCGGAAATTGTTTTTCTATTTTTAGTAACAGTGACCTTGACTTTGACCCCAAATGCATTCCCAAGCTACCTTTCCATTTAAGTTACCTACCCTGCAAGTTTCATCGTAATAAGTCATTCCTAACAAAAGTTATTGATCTATTGATACAATTGATAATTGACAACACTGCGTCTACGGACGGACATACATAGTACGGACAAGCCGAATCCAGTATAACTTCGTTTGCGGGGGAGTGAGGGTGGGTATAATAAAAGCGAGAAAATCATAAGAGGTTAAGTTACTGAGGTTAGGTGGTTTAACCAGGGTGCAGTTTTGGGAAAATAAGGCCAAATGTGACCTTGACCTTGATATTTTTTCCTTCAGCAATGTACACCAATGCCAACAATACATATGACCAAGTAACAAAGACTTAAAGTGAGGCAATCACATAACGTTAACTGAGGTTAAGTTACCTTACCAATGTTAAGTTACCAAACTAAGTTTAAGTTTGGAGAAAATAACGCAAACTATGACCTTGACCTTGGTATTTTTTGTTGTCCAGCGCTGTCCACAAATCCACCATATGACCAATTATCAAAGACATAAAGTGAGACAATCACATAAAGTTAAATGAGGTTAAGTTACCTAACCAAGGTCAAGTTACCTAACCAAGGTCAAGTTACCTAACCAAGGTTAAGTTTGGGGAAAATAAGCAAAATATGACCTTGACCTTTGTACTTTTTGTCGTTCAGTGATGTCCACCAACGCCAACAGTTCATATGACCAAGTATCAAACAAAGAAAATGAGGCAATCACAGTTAACTGAGGTTAAGTTACCTAACCAAGGTTAAGTTTGGGGAAAATAAGCAAAATATGACCTTGACCTTTGTACTTTTTGTCGTTCAGTGATGTCCACCAATGCCAATAATACATATGACCAAGTATCAAACAAAGAAAATGAGGCAATCACAGTTAACTGAGGTTAAGTTACCTAACCAAGGTTAAGTTTGGGGAAAATAAGCAAAATATGACCTTGACCTTGGTAATTTTTGTCGTTCAGTGATGTCCACCAATGCCAACAATACATATGACCAAGTACCAAACAAAGAAAATGAGGCAATCACATACAGTTAACTGAGGTTAAGCTACCTAACCAAGGTTAAGTTTTGGGAAAATAACGCAAAATATGACCTTGACCTTGGTACTTTTGGCATTACGTGATGTTCCTTGACCCAACAAAACATCTGACATAGTTTGTTTCAGAAAATTCGAGCAGCGGTTGTTACGATATTGTTGATTTAAAATGTGGCCGCCGCCGCCGACGGAAAAGTGACTGCTATATCTCGCTACCAACTATGTGGCCGCCGCCGCCGGAAAAGTGACTGCTATGTCTCGCTACCAACTATGTGGGCGAGACAAAAAGAGAGGAATAGTGTCAAGGACGACTTGGTGTATATACAGTCGCAGTCAATGTGGAACAACCTTATATTTGTCAACAATGCAGAGATCTAGAACAGAATGAGTCGAAAGTTGATCATTCATACAGGAACGGTTACATATGGTTGATAAATTAGTTTCGACTGAGAACACCGAATGAAACCTAAGGATAATGATAATATCAGCAGGAATACAGTAGTAGTATTTACGTATTTTAGAGAGAGGGAATCAGTGCGGAGGCTACGTTAAGTGAGGCCGAGTTCTATGAGCATGAGCAGTTTCCGGAGAAGGTAGCCGAGAAAAACGAGGAAGCTTCCATTTAGACTGAAGGCGGCGAAGAGGAAGGGGAAGAGCGTATGACTGAGATAAGATACGCTTCACGTTGACGGACGGCCGGTTAATGTAGCGGACGATTAGGAGTGCGATGAGGATGGAGTTAAAACACTTTACTTGTGGAATTGTAATGGACTTTAATGAATCAGTTGAGTTTGCAAACATTTTAAAGAGAACGACATTATATTTTTGTATGAATCATGGACCTAAAAGACCGGTGATATTAAACTGTTAGGATATAAGTGTTTTAATTTTTATTGAAAATATCAGCATTGAAATGCTAGACGTAACAGTGATGGTGTATATAACAAAGACCATTGACATGACCGTATTCGGGTCATGCAATAGTGTTAATGTTGATTGTTTTCAATTATTGCAAGATGATATTAGTGTATATGAAACTTGTGGACATGTCTTTATTGTTAGGGATTTGAAAGGAAGGGTTGGAAACGGTGCTACAACAGATTCTGTACGTGCGATAGATGACGTACTTTGTTCACCCTCTGTACTTGTATGCAAAGTTTAAAATATTGGCATAGGAATATATATTTATTCAATAGTGTAAAAGTCTTATGGTGTTGCGAACCCATGAAAGGAAAAGAAAACCACCACCGTGCATATACCTATGAGAATGCCTCAAATGCATGTATGTGAAACTATGTGCAGAAACGAAAAACACATAGGGAAATGTTGTTAATGATCACTTACATGAGGATTATCACTGCATCTAGTAGATTACTTAGTTGCATAGCTAAAGAAGACAAGGAGCTGACAGATTACTTGGCTAACATAAACAAAGAGAACAATGCACTAGCAGGCTAAAGACGTATTTACTTGAAAAACCAAAGTAAACAATAATCTGGCAGATAACATATCTACATACTTAACCCTTAACCTGCTAAGCACGACTATAATAGCCTTTGCGTCCATTGTAAACCAAGATCAGCCTGCGAGTAACTCGCAGCTTTGTCACATAAATGGAACGCACTAGCAGGCTAAACACTTACCTAAGTACATATCCAAAGTACACAATGCACTGGCAGATTCCCTGCATATGTATTATGGGCACATTCACCATTTCCAACCATTGAAACAGCAATACCAAGTTGAACCCATAACTGCTGCCAGACAAAGCTGTAAAGAGACACAGAGAAACACTTAGTTTTAGGAAAGGTGAATTGATATTGATAAGACATACTTGTTATTTTATGAATTGCAAATTGCATAAGATAAAATACTGTTTGTTTGAATGGTGCTTTACGTACTTTTTAGCAAATATTAGGCCATATATGACGGTCGATTATATTTTGTGGTAGAAGCAGACGACCCCAGTACTGTATACCTCCCGCCATCCGTAACAATCAACACATTCTCACTTGACAAGTCGAGCTCCTACTGGGATTCGAACCCGCAGCGGTGAGAGGCGAGAAGGTTTTAAACGCGGCGTCTGTACTATCCGCTATAAATATATCCATGCGAAATAAAGTTCCAGCATGTTACCATGGTTACATTCGACTTGAGAGCTTTTGATTTTTATCTGATGGTATCTGTTCAAATAAAGGATTGATACGATGGCATGTGCATACATTTTATATAAAACTCTATAATTTCTGATTTTTTTTAAATTTATGAAATATTGATGCTTTTTTAAATGAAAAGTCTTATAATAACAAATGTATGATTTATAAGATGGCATTTCTTATAACGTGTCGAGAAGAGAGGTGCATAACTAACATTGATAGAAAATGAGACGTGACCCCGTTTTTATAACGGAACGTCGACCATAGAGTCGTGTCAAGGACCAGAGTTATTGATGCCTCTCTAGCGGGTTATTATAGGTTTAATTACACTTATTCTAGCGGATTGATTTGCTCTGCACGAAGTTCCTAATTAAAGAGTGCTCATCTGTTGTTTTTTTTCTTTTCTTTAAATACTTGTCAGTGCCGTTTCCTGTTATGTTATGGCCTAACTACATTCTGGACATGTTATTGATATTTGCAAATGTCGCTTATTATGCTTTTGAAAGTGTTATATATAAATGTGAAACTGAAAGTAGAAAGGGTTTGCAAATGTAATGTTTATTTGCGTGGTAAAGTAAGTTTTCCTGAATTCTAACGGGGTTTAAATTTTTAACAGGTCAACATCCTCACTTTACTATGGAAGGGGCATCGAGAACCATTTACGTTATTATAACCTACACACATGCTGTGTGCACAAATGCCGTCATTTAATACTTTAACGACCGATTTCGCACATATAGCTTTAAATTACTGGACTAGTTCTGCTTGCTTCGTGAAATTTGCAAAATGTTAAGACTATGTTCTATGCCCAATATATATATATAAACAATTATATAAACCCTAATTAAAACATCTACAATGTTCAACTTGTATTATTGCATTTCCACCCTGTGTTTTCCAAATGTTCAGTACCCATAAAAATGTATAATTGTAGTTTTAAATTATTGAGTCAATATATAAAACACAATAAAAAGTAAAAACTAACCTGCCAGGTATAGGTTAGATGATATTTTCCTCATGGTTTTTGACAAAAATATTATAAATGACAATAGGTTCCCAATCAGTCCGAATCCACACAAAATTGGCTGCACGTAAATCGTCATGTATTTGGCAAAGTAGAAGAACACCGGTGAAATCTCGTCAGCTAGATCGTATTCAGCAGGCGGCATGTTGAGATAGTCATCATCCGTGAGGTTGGCAGACGACATCGTGTCTGAGTGGCTAGGGGAAAAAGGAAAATCACCAAATAATTATAGAATTCAATGCAAGGTCTTCGCCATTAATCCGTATGGCTCCCGTGCAAGAATAAAACCAGTGATTATCAAGGCAAAGGGTAAATCCCCGCGGATTCATGTTCATTTGTGTACATTAAGTCTTCATCATGATCCCTGTATCGTTTCAGGTGTACTCGAGTGGTGGCAGAACACAGTGATCGTGGCTCCTGCGAAAAATGGAGTGTTTATAATAGAACTTCATTGAGAAGTGAATTTACTTGCTTTTATATTCATATATACATAAGATATACCCGCTTTTCTTAGAACATTTCCAAATTTAATTTAATTTAACAGTTATTTTCCAAAACTATTGTTTTTAACATGGAAAAAAATGTAGTTCAGGCAGTGAAATTAAATTCTATATTTGACAGTATGAAATGTCATTTTTATTTCACTGCTAAAATGCAGTATTTCATTGGTTATCATGAAATAAATAGCACTATTTATTAAAAACAAAACGTACACTTGTAATCAAAATAGGATTTTATATTAAAAACAAAAGACGAAATCACATCAATTGCTTTGCAACATTCTTAAAATGAGCAATAACTGAGGAAAAGTATTATAATTATGAAAAGTGAAATTATAAACTATAATGCCACAAACTGTTCCAAACATTAAAGTTATTTGACAAAAGCGAGATAAAGTCATAATTATGGTATCTTAGATGTGTGACTTTTTAAAAGGCACAATATTCCTTACCCCTTTACACAGAGGTGGCGATCGTTGAGCGATCAAAAATTGGCCAGATCTCTTGACGAACTTTCAATGAACGCCAAGTGATCGCCAACATATCGCAATGATCTCTCAATGATCCTCCAGTGATCTCTACGGTCGACACGGTCTCCTCATAGTTTTGACCCAGTCCAAAACTATGAGGAGATCGATCACCAAGGTAAGCGACCTCTAAACGAACGCTCAAGGATCGCTCAACGATCTCATCGGTCTCCCAATGATCTCTCAGCGATCTTTCAATGAGCGCTCAATGATCGCCAAGGTCGCTCAATGATCTCTATAGATCGCCATTAAAGTTGCCGAAAATTAAATTTTCGATCGCTCAATGAACACAGAAGCAACTTGTTCGAGGTTTTAGGAGATCGTAGAGAGATCGGGCCAATTTTGTATCGCTCAACGATCTCCTTCTGTGTAAAGGGGGCATAATTACCGAATCTACATATACAAACATATAAAAGCTTTACAGGCAACTTATATGCAGCTTATATGTATATGGACGGTTAAACTGTCGGTGAGAGAAACTCTTTAAAATAACTGCAATATGAAGCTGCGCGTATTGTTACCGGTTTGACTCGATCCGTATCTATTAACAAATTAATCGTCGAAATTGGATTGCTTTCGCTAGCAGGCAGATGAACATTTCAGAAACTTATAACTGTATTTAAAGCTAAAAATAACATGTTCCCCGAGAGTGTAAATATATTTTTTTCCTCCGTTTGTTAGAGATATTACAACTTGAGGAACTCCGATGACTACGTAACACCTATAAGGAGAACCGAGTTATTTTCCAAATCATTTATCCCGTCGTCATTAAGTCTTTGGAATAATCTACCTACACATGTTCGTGTATTAGTATCCTTAAAGGCATTTAAATGTTGTCTGCTCAATACAATGTGTAAGCGTCCCACTGTCCCGTCGTTTATTTATACGGCTCACGATCATTTTCTGTAATTCATGCTCGCATTCGAAACTTATGCAGCAACCTTAGTGGTTGATTGATTGAATTGGATTTTATAGTCGCACCAACAGCTAAGGTCATATGGCGACTTTCCAGCTTCCACTGGTGGAGGATGACTCCAGGTGCCCCTCCGGGCAATTTTCATGCACGGGCGGGCACCTGACGTTCCGCAAGCCAGCTGGATAACTTCCTCACATAAAGATTCCTAGGCCCCTGAGGGATCGAACCCACAGCGGTGATGGGCAAGTGATTGCAATTCAGAGACTCTAACCACCCTTAGTGGTGATTTGTATTTGAAAAATGTACGCTTATCACCAACATGCGACTGTGGACAAGACAATGAAGATGCTGAACATTTTCGTCGATTTATTGAACAGACGCGTAATCTGTTTATATCAACCAGACTGTTACATCCGTTGAACATTGAAAAATTGTGTGTTGGCAAGATGAAGACAATGAAATTGTTTTTCTAGCTTATGGACCCCAGACGTTTTAACTAGTGTATAAAAACAACTCAGCAGTGTGGTCGGACTGACCCTATGTACTCTTATTAAAACATATTTTCCTCCTCCTTTTCTTTTTTTTTCTTTTCTTTCACCCAGCTATCGTGACAACTATTTACGTCTGCATTTGTAAACTTTAGTTCATCTATTCTCTGTATTCATTGTTACTTAATATATTTACTATAGCCTTAACATTGCAACTGTTCTTTGTAATTTAGATTGTATTGGGAAGGGCCTTAACTAATATTGTAAGAACGTGTGGTCCGACCCATTTGCATACTTTGTAATAAATATGTTTAAACCACATGTATCATATAACTATTTCTTGCATACCGGACAAGGATATTCGTCATTTTACCGGGGCTAGATATTTCCATCTGACCCTGGGGTCGAGATAAAATTCACGCGCGCCAACATCCGGTATGCAGGAAAACATGCAAAACGTTAGTAGCTGGCGGCGTCAACGCACAACATGTCTCTGATATGTAAGAAAAAGAATCTATCATGAATATTCGGTTCAGATAGGAAATTCCAACCCTCGGTATAAGTGTTTTAATCGGAACCTCGGCAGAGCCTCGGTTCCGATAAAAACACATATACCTCGGGTTGGAATTCCCTATCTTCACCGGATACCCATGAAAGATTCTTATAGTCCCACATACTTCGCATGTAAGTCCCATAATCCTGCCTAAGTGAGTTGTATGTATAAGTGGCGTATATGTTCAGATCATGGAGACATAAAGTCACTTATATGCACTTATATTAGAAACTGGTATTTGATAGCATTTCTAAGTCAGTTATATGAAAGTGCCAATTTCAAAAATGTAACCTAATCATTAAAATACGTTGAGTCAGTCTGAGCTGTAGTCAGATATTTCCTTAGATCAGTAAGATGACCTTTTAACAGAAATGCTCATTTTGACGACAGGATTTGAGTCTAGCCAAGAATCTTCTAACTGAGACAGAAGTTGCATTGAATGCTGTGGAAGCTTAGTGCCAGACGACTTAAAGGGATTTTGAAATGGTGAAAGTAGTTCGTTTTAATTTTAAAATACAATTGAAAAGTACATATCAAATCTGCTTTAGAATGTTGATGTCAAGAAAAGACATTTAATATAGGAGTATTGGCTGTAAGTACATTTGTTGAATTACTTTATCGTGGCTACAGGATTAAGATATCTGTTTCTCCCATTTCTGCTCATGTGAGATAGGCATTTTCCTCATGTGAGATTATAAGAATCCATCATGAGTATCCATGTGAGATAGGGAAATCTCACCCGAGGGTCAGAATTGTAACCAGGGACGAGGCTCTGCCGAGTTCCTTGTTGCAATTCTGATCCCGAGGGTGAGATTTACCTATCTCACATGGATAAACTCATGATGGATTCTTTTTTTTGCATATCATTGACATTTTTTGCATTGACGTCGCCAATAACTGACATTTTAATGGTTTTTAACACAATGACGTCATGCATCCATTCACGTTATTGACGTCATTATTGTTGCGCGTGGATTTTATCTCGACCCTAGGGTGAGATGGAAATATCTAGCCCTGGTAAAATGACGGATATCTTTGTCCGGTATGCAAGAAAACTCCCTAGGGTGAGATGGAAATATCTAGCCCTGGTAAAATGACGGATTTCCTTGTCCGGTATGCAAGAGAACTCTTTATTGCATACCGGACAAGGAAATCCGTCATTTTACCGGGGCTAGATATTTCCATCTCACTCTTTCTTGCATACCGGACAAGGATATCCGTCATTTTACCAAGGCTAGATATTTCCATCTCACCCTAGGGTCGAGATAAAATTCACGCGCAACAATAATGACGTTAATAACGTGAACAGATGCATGACGTCATTGTGTTAAAAAACATTAAAATGTTAGTTATTGGTGACGTCGATGCACAAAATGTCATTGATATGCAAGAAAAAGAATCCACCATGAGTTTATCCATGTGAGATAGGTAAATCTCACCCTCGGGATCAGAATTGCAACCAGGCACTCGACAGAGCCTCGTCTCTGCTTGCAATTCTAACCCCTCGGGTGAGATTTCTCTATCTCACATGGATACTCATGATGGATTCTTACATTCCTAACTATGGTGGCATGGGTCCATTTCATACCATGACATCTGATATTAAACAAATCACTTAAATCACATTGTTAAATCCAAGGCAATGCATTTTCTGTCTATCCTCAAACGTATGTAAATAAACCAGAAATATCCATTTGATAATATATATTCTTGACGTTTATTATTTAATATTAATTTAATATTTTCAGAGTGAAACGAAAAAAGAAAGAGAGATACATGTATATCAAAATAATTGAATTGAATTGGGGTTTAAGGCGCACCAACACATGAAAGGGTTATATTGCGCCTAACAGGAATGAACGTACCAGGCTCATCCTCCATTTACATCAAGATACAATATGGAGAATGCGCCTAGAACCTTCTTATCTGCAGAACTTTAGAGTTGCTGCAAATTATATAGGAGATACTCCAATTACGATGGAGCCACGTTTCCACATTTACATACGCGGTGTCATGATAAAGACCGTGAATGAGCATGATAAAACATGACAAAATGGATATGAATCGGGGTGGAGGTTCCCTGCATGTGACAGTGTGTTTGTGAGATTGCAGAGGTTGTATTCTACCCCGGCAACCACACGGGGAATATAGAAGCCAACAAGAAAGCATTGGAAAACAATGGATGCTTTACGTATTTTGTCAACACAATGGATGAATTACAATGGGGATATCACAGATATTGTCGGCACAATGGATGCGTTACGGATAGTGTCGGCATAATGTATGCATTAATACGGATATTGTCGGCACAATGGATGCTTTGCGGATATTGTTGGCACAATGGATACGTTACGGATATTGTCGGCACAATGGATGCATTACGGATATAGTCGGCACAATGGATGCTTACGTATTTTGACAACACAATGGATGATTTAAAGATATGTTCGGCACAATGGGGATATTACGGATATTGTCGGCACAATGGATGCATTACGGATATTGTCGGCACAATGGATGCTTTACGGATATTGTCGGCACAATGGATGAATTAAGGATATGTTCGGCCCAATGGGGATATTACAGATATTGTCGGCACAATGGGGATATTACGGATATTGTCCGCACAATGGATGCATTGCGGATATTGTCGGCACAATGGGGATATTACGGATATTGTTGACACAATGGGGATATTACGGATATCGTCGGCACAATTGGGATATTACGGATATTGTCGGCACAATGGATGCATTACGGATATTGTCGGCACAATGGGGATATTACGGATATTGTCGGCAAAATGGGGATATCACGGATATTGTCGGCACAATGGATGCGTTACGGATATATTCGACACAATGGATGCTTTACGGATATTGTCGGCACAATGGATGCGTTACAGATATTGTCGGCATAATGGATGCATTACGGATATTGTCGGCACAATGGATGTTTTACGGATATTGTCGGCACAATGGATGTGTTACGGATATTGTCGGCACAATGGATGCTTTACGGATATTGTCGGCACAATGGATGCATTACGGATATAGTCGGCACAATGGATGCATTACGGATATTGTCGGCATAATGGATGCGTTACGGATATTGTCGGCACAATGGTTGCTTACGTATTTGACAACACAATGTATGATTTAAAGATATGTTCGGCACAATGGGGATATTACGGATATTGTCGGCACAATGGATGCATTACGGATATTGTCGGCACAATGGATGCTTTACGGATATTGTCGGCACAATGGATGCTTTACGGATATTGTCGGCACAATGGATGCTTTACGGATATTGTCTGCATAATGGATGCTTTACGGTTATTGTCGGCACAATGGGGATATTACGGATATTGTCGGCAAAATGGATGCGTTACGGATATTGTCGGCACAATGCATGCTTTACGGATATTGTCGGCACAATGGATGCGTTACGGATATTGTCGGCACAATAGATGCGTTACGTATTTTGACAACACAATGTATGATTTAAAGATATGTTCGGCACAAGGGGGGATATTACGGATATTGTCGGCACAATGGATGCTTTACGGATATTGTCGGCACAATGGATGCGTTACGGATATTGTCGGCACAATGTATGCTTTACGGATATGTCGACACAATGGATGCTTTACTGTCGGCACAATGAATGCTTTACGGATTTTGTCGGCACAATGGACGCGTTACGTATTTTGACAACACAATGGATGATTTAAAGATATGTTCGGCACAATACGGATATTACGGATACTGTCGGCACAATGGATGCGTTACGGATATTGTCGGCACAATAAAGTTTTACGGATATTGTCGGCACAATGGATGCTTAACGGATATTGTCGGCACAATGGATGCTTTACGGATATTGTCGACAAAATGGATGCATTACGGATATTATCGGCACAATGGATGAGTTACAGATAGTGTCGGCACAATTGATGCTTTACGGATTTTGTCGGCACAATGGATGCTTTACAGATATTGTCGGTATAATAGAAGCTTTACGGATATTCTCGGCACAATGGATGCTTTACGGATTTTGTCGGCATAATGGATGCTTTGCGGATATTGTCGGCACAATGAATGCGTCAAAGATATTTTCTGCACAATGGATGCTTTACGGATATTGTCGGCATAATAGAAGCTTTACAGCACAATGGATGTTTTAAGGATATTGTCGGCACAGTGGATGTTTTATGAATAGTGTCGGCATACTGGGGGACACAACGGATATTGTCAGCACACTGGGGATATGGACGCTTTACGTAAATTGTCGGCATAATGGATGCTTTACGGATATTATCGGCACAATCAGGATATTTCGGACGAAACTCGTTAGAAATTCATAACGATAGTTTTTAGTTAAAAACTAAAAAAAGGGTTCATCAAATTAAGTAGTACGTGCATTGTAAAGTAGCTTTGACATATTCTGCATTCCTAATGTAAATGTTTAAAGGGAATGTAGCGACACAGCCAACCCATCTTTATTAGTGAGAGTTCTGAAAAACTTGAATACGGGTGAAAGAATTATCATGCTAAACAAAGAAGATATGATCATTTGGAGTTTTTGTTGTAACGGATATGGAAGCGGCCATTTTGAGAGCTATGACAAAACGGTTCTAAATGACCATATATGGAATATTTATAAATATGAAAATTTACTGATTTATAGGGGGAAAATGACCCCAACTGTATGAAGAATATGTAATACTTAATGGCAATAATGCTTTATATGACCAGTAAAAATTGCATTCATTTGTAGTGATTTTCTTCATTTTAAATGATATTTATCAATATTCCATATATGGTAATATGGAACTATGACGTCATAGTTCTCAAAATGGCGGCTCCCATATCAGCTTTAGAACAACCTTTAAAAGGTCGTATCCTTTTTGTTTATCATCCGATTTTGATAATTCTTTCACCTTTTTCCAAGTTTTTCAGAACTCTCAATAATATAGCTTGTTGGCTGTGTCGCTACATTCCCTTTAAATAACTGTTACAATTAAAGTGTTATTTAAAATAAAAATCTAAATTAATAATAAACAACTATGCAAACAACTTACATTTCCAATGCAACAAACACAACTCACTTTTGTCTTTTTCCTATGTGTCTATAACAATGCTGTATTTATCAGCTGATAGATAAGTGACACTCCAGACTTTTTATTTAACAAATTTTAATATCACAAATGCCTGTATATTGTTCCCAAACGGCACATTTTTAACACACTAAACAACCTTATGAAACACTAATTTAAAGCTAATTACTGATCATAAGGGAACCATTAAGTTTTCCAATCATTTATCGGCTTTATCATGTTTATCCGGTAACAATAATCCCATGCATCGCTTTTAACGGCTAATGCACAAGTGAACACTGCGTATTACCCAGAACGAAAGTCTTTCAATAGCAGGCTCAATCGATCACTGCTTGACTTTTTCTGCGCGTAGTGAGCCAATCTGACCAAAGAGACAAACTATAAGACTGCCTTCTTTAATGCATTGATATTTTATCAAGAGACGGTTAATATTTGGGAAGTTTTTTTTCTTCCTTGTATTTTTAAACGTAAATGTGACATATTGGAAAAGATATTTCTCACCATCATAAAATGGTACGCAATATTACTATAAGTGCATTCTCTTTTGAACAATTGGTGGTTTAAAGACCAACAAAAAAACATTTTTTTCTAGAAAATAAACTGAAAATCCAATTGGAAAAATCTAAATTATTAATTGAAATATTTAAAGCGGCTATCCCGCCAACATCAGCCAAATTTACATAATATTTACACCGTTTCTAAACCTTCTGATGATGAGATATATATATAGAGGATATTTGTTGATTTGGAGTAAATAACATATTTTATTTCATCGAGAAGTGAGAAAACTTTATATTTTCACGAATGCGAAGCATGAGTGAAAATATAAAAGTTTGCTCACTTTGAGATGAAATAAAATATGTTATTCACGACAAAACAACAAATTTTCTTTTTATTTTATGATTTTACAAACATATTTTTAGGGAAACTATGGTAGAACAACAAAAGTATTCCCGGCAGCTATTGTGAAATAAAACTCTTTATTATATAACCTATAAATAGACGCGTTTTCATTGGCTAAAAAGTAATTTTTTAGAAAAAATATCTAGCGATATTGACCTGTTTTTTTGATATTGACCTGTTTTTTTGATATTGACCTGTTTTATATAATTGTTTTTTTGATATTGACCTGTTTTATATAATTGTAAATTGAGGGTTATATAATAAAACAGTTATGGACTTTTCAGCTGTTATACATGATGTTGATATGTACCAAAAAATCATTATTGACCTCGGCTATCGCCTCGGTCAATAATGATTTTTTTGGTGCATATCACATCATGTATAACAGCTGAAAAGTCCATAATTGTATAATATTCCACAGTGTGGAATAACACTTTTATTTCACTGATAAAATACAGTATTTCATTGCATATCATAAAATAAATGTATATATAACTTACATATTTTGAGAATCCAAGCTATATAGACAAATTATAAATGATTTTAACCAGCCAGGTCAAACCCAGAAACTGCATGGTCGAATTAAGCATTATCATCTCATTCATTTTCTCGTATTCAATCAAGGTATTTTCAGAACCCGTTAATAAATCTTAACATTTAATCGGCACATATGCATTATTATATGACATGAGCACCTGGATGGAGTTTTGATAGTGTAATTTTGCCGTTCTTTGGCGGGTTAGTTTCTTTAAATAATGAGTAGAGACATTCGATATGTTCAAATGAAAAACTTCTGATACTATTGCACCAATAACATAGTTAAACCTTTGGTAGAAACTAATCTCATATTAGCTTATATATATGAAGAAATCTGGATCTTAAAGGGACACACGGCAATCTTAATATGTGCAAAATTCGCGGCTTCCCTTTAGTTTTTCTTCATAACTTACGTTTTTGCAATCATTAATTTTAATTATTAGAAAAGTTCAAAGAAAAGTATTTTTGAATATTACTAAATGCTGATACTATTGTACCAATAACATATTTAAACCTTTGGTAGAAACTAATCTCATATTAGCTTATAATTTTGCCGTTCTTTGGCGGGTTAGTTTCTTTAAATAATGAGTAGTGACATTCGATATGTTCAATGAAAAACTTCTGATACTATTGCACCAATAACATAGTTAAACCTTTGGTAGAAACTAATCTCATATTAGCTTATGTATACGAAGAAATCTGGATATTAAAGGGACACACGGCAATCTTAATATGTGCAAAATTCGCGGCTTCCCTTTAGTTTTTCTTCATAACTTACGTTTTTGCAATCATTAATATTAATTATTAGAAAAGTTCAAAGAAAAGTATTTTTGAATATTACTAAATGCCGATACTATTGTACCAATAGCATAGTAAAACCTTTGGTAGAAACTAATCTCATATAAGCTTATGTATACGAAGAAATCTGGATCTTAAAGGGACACACGGCAATCTTAATATGTGCAAAATTCGCGGCTTCCCTTTAGTTTTTCTTCATAACTTACGATTTTGCAATCATTAATATTAATTATTAGAAAAGTTCAAAGAAAAGTATTTTTGAATATTACTAAATGCTGATACTATTGTACCAATAACATAGTAAAACCTTTGACAGAATAACGAAGAAAACTAAAAACTCAAACTTTTATATATTCGGTTGCAAAAGAAAGTGTGCACTTTTAAAATTCAAATATTTTCTTTTATATTTACTTCGAACTTTTACCAATACATATATACATGTATCTTTATCTGCAATAAATCGGTCAATACACAGTTGTTTTGCACGGGAAAAGCGTTTGTGTTGTTTTCAATGATTTGCACGTGAATCTCGTGGAAATGGTCCGTGTAGATAAAAACCTGTTTGGTTGAATTATCTTACGTTTGAATAAACGAAAAAACACAACGCATTTTATTTCCTTCTGCATTTTCAATATGCCACGGCTTACCGAAAACCAGAGGGTTCAAGCCTTAGTCATGATTACGAGAGGCGACAGCGTCGCTGCTGTCGTTAGGGCATTTAATTGCCATAGAAATACTATACTAAGCTGCGTGATAGGTTCCAATCTGACAAAAACGCGCTTTCAATCACAATTAAATTTGGAAAAAATGAAGCAACATATTCTTTTGGACTGTTGACCTGTTGACCATGCTTCAATGAATTAAGCTCTCGAAAAACAAATTCCATCTTGACATTGGCAATATAATGGCAAAGCATATGGTACCCTATATGCCACATTTTGTTCAAAAACCTGAGTTAACACTTTCTTTTTCAAACTTTTATATAATTATATGAAAGCAGTTTTAAAGTCAAAATGATGCCCGATATATAAATCGAGATGCTATTCTAAACGTGTAATAAAACCTCAAAATTGCCGCGCGTCTCTTTAATGCTACCATATCATCCCTTATTTTTTTAATATATTTACATTATTTTTTAATTACTACTTAATTTCTTCATCTTTCGTCGGTTTTTTGCGCACAAAATGACCTATTTAAGTGTCGACGTGCCGTAAAACACCATTCATTCATTCTTTAATGTGATTCTCGTGTTCACGGATTTGTTAACAAAAACAACGTCCGATTAAACGAGCGGTGTCAGATCAGTCAGGAAGTATTTCCGGGTCGTAGGGTGCTAAAATAGTTCCTTGAAAAAATCCAAAGTTTCTAGTTTGCGTGTGTTTTTTCCCAGGACTAGTTTTTATTTCATTGTTAAATCTAACCTGAGGTTAAAGTAGTATGTCTGTTGTCATGAATAGTAAGTATTTTACTGTGTCTGTCAGGATTATTTCTTTGGAGAGTATGAGCACAGAGGTTAGGTAGAGATGTGGTTTTGACAGATGTTTATTTCAAAATACGCATAGTCTGAATGAATGACGAAAAATGTTGAAAATTTAATACACAGAATAAAAGTGTATTTAAGCGAACGAATGTTGTGAAAGTTGTGGCTGATCTCCAAATACAGCCTATATTGCATGGTGTTCAATGGGCTGATTTTCACCAGTCTGACACCGAGCGCAGAAGTTTAAGCTATATATGAATACTGCAAATCCATCCATGTATCAACAACTGGTTTCATATGGCTGAAAATATTCAAACAATAACAACAACAACAACAACAACAAAACAATTTACCCACCATTTTCTGATTATGCCTGTATTACATAGATCATTTAATGTATAAACTGAACGTCACATTAATACACTGGCAGACTTGTGGATGATAATCCCAGTCCGAATAAATCCACCATAATGTGTTTCAGTTTCATATTCCACGTGCATATGCAATTAACTAGGTCCCATGAAACGTTCTATTTAATTATTGTTAATGAAATACAGTTTGGTCTGGAAAACTCGACGACTCGGCTAGACGTTATGGTGATTTAAGATTCATTTGTTGATTTAAGGCTATAACACGCTTTTATTGTTTACTTTACCACACTTTTATTTAATAATATGCACAAATGCTGCCAATATGATCCCCGTGTGAATTAATATGTATGATAAAACATCAAAAAGAAGCCGAGTAGTCGACATTTCAAGAAAAAGACATTCTCGTCAAGAATGTTTTCCCGTTGTTAGTATGCGGATCATTCAATGCATGTGGACATCTCATATACATCTGAAGCACATAGTTTCTTTTATGTTTGGATTGACACCGAATGACTCTTTCAAATCCGCTCTAGTCTCGTTAATATTTAACGATTTGTCTTCTATTAAAGCGCACAAATCCGTTGTTTCCTCAGGAGCAAAAGGTAAAGGTAATTCGATATATCCAGTACTTTTAAGATTAGCCCTCCTAAAGTCTCGCAAATGAAAGAAAGTTCGTGCTCGTGTACATTTTGGGAGGACCGAGGACTTTGAGAACTGAGATGTATTGTCTGAGAATCAAACTAAAGCTACTACAATGTTCGTATCGGCACAGCATGTAAAGAAAGATAAAAATATCGGACAGGGAAAGCAGCATCCAAGGACTACAGTCAACCACAAAACAGCATGTACGTCATAATGTCGTCATTTTGTTTTTGCTCGGTTAGTTTTTCTCGTGCAAATTGAGTATTCCGTTTCGGTATTTTGGGTATATATACTGGTGAGGGCTATTGTTCTGATCACTTAAAGATTTGTATTTGGGCAGATTACTAGTGTATGCCCTCCCACCCACCCATCACTACGCTGTAATATATTCTATGTATATATACTGAAACGCAAAAGAAACGATTTTTTTTATATGGAGTCAACATTGAATAAGAAAACATAATAAAATAATAATTTGATATAGGTATTCTGAAAATTCCATATTTGTAGGTCAAACCAAACAAAATCACATATAAGGGTACGCATACTGTACAAAGTGGGTGGGGAATGGAAAGAATAAATCCCAACTTTTTTTAAAAAATAACTGCTTTATATAAAGTTTCAATCCTCTTATAGTTTCATTGACTATATTTTTAATGTGTTGTTTGCCAAAAAAAGTTATAGAAACTTTTAATAAAGAATATATATTACTTTTTAGACACAGACCTCAAGTACGTGAAATCACCAATTTCACTAACGTTTTGGGTGTAAGATTTTACAGCATTACCTTCAAGAATATGTTTTCAACAGTCTTTAGAAGAAAAAACAAACGTTGACCAACAGTAAAATTAAAATAATAAGAAATGCTGTTGTCATTCCATTAAAAATAACAAAAGTTTGACAACCATATCTGACCACAAAAGTAGTGCCAAATTAAAGTATGGTGGTCAAAAGGGCCATTACTAAAATTAAATGTTACTGTTTGAAAAAGCCACATTAACTGAAGCAAATGACAGACTGACGAAGAGTTATCACAATTTGTAACCTGTGAGCCTTAGGCTTTATCAGGTGACCTAAAAAAAGACATATATATGGAAAAGTGTGCATATATTTAGTTCTTTCCATTTTATTTACCTCAAACATCAACAAATTTCAATGACCCACTGTTGAAATCGTCTACGAGGTTGTCTACTTCGTAAGCTTCTACTTCTTCAGTATACAGAACTTCATACACTGCACCGGGTGAACCATCCTTTCCTAAGTATATAATGCGAGAAAATGTTTTTCATTCTTGATTTTTGGCCTTGAATTAAATTATAACCTAAATGTTAATAGATGTTATAACTGTCTAGAGCTTTTAAGTATGACCAAATAATAAATTGAACTTTTTGCTGAATTTAAAAGGAACATAGATATACAGACAAACAATCTTTACTATTGACATTGGTTATTTCAACTTCAGGGTAGGGGGTGGTGGTGGTGGTGGTGGAGTGGGGGTGGGGGAGGCATGGCTCGTGAATGGTTATTGCAACTTCAGTGAGTGGGGAAAACAAACCCAAACAAGAGGTCAATGACCTTGAAGCTGTACCGATCAGTAGAGGTAAAAATGAAATAAATTAAATAAAAGCAGGCCCAAAAGGGCATATGGACACTACTTATTAAAATGGCTCTTACATCAAGGGTTGTCGTCACGGCGAGATAAAACAGTGAGAGAATCAATCAACATTGTTTGGCTACATTCCTTTTAAATGCAATAGAGATAAGTGAATTTAAAATATCATTCTGGTTTAACTGTAAAGATATAACTATGCATTGTTAGTCTTAATTGTGAATACACCTGACAAACTTCTATGCTTTAAAGTATATTATTTATCCTTGGAATGCACTGAAATCTGTTTTATGTTTCACACAGTGACGTCATAGAAGCATTAGGGAGAGGATTTACGGATGTGCATTCACACCAAAGCAGTCATATCGAAGAGCATGTACTAGATTCGTATAAGAAATATCAGTGTTTGCTTGATATAAGCTGTGTAGTAATTTTCATATTAGACCTGTTATAAGGCATGATCTGTTGACCATGGTTATAATACTAAACTTACCTTTAATAACTCCAAGCACAGTTCCAGTGTACCATTCAGTTTTCTTTGTTTTCTCGTCCACACACCATTCATGTAGAACACGCCTCCCTACAAATTTCACTTGTCGTGATCTGCGGGGTCTCACAGCTATCCTCTCTGAACACTAAGCAATAAATGTCAGCAGTTGTTAGCATTGTCCAATAATTTAAATAACTATAATTTGAAACTGTTTGTACCAGCATAAATCATTACTATGTAGTTGCGTTGTTGTTCTTTTCTGGTGTAAAATGTATATGCACCCATGAACTAACAATTGAATTTATATATATTATAGTATGTATAGTGTCCCAATGTGAAATATATAAAACATAAACCTGGAGAACAATTCAATACTGTATATTATTTTTATGTACATTTTCTTTTGTTTGCAAACAAATATTTACTGTGCTATCTAAACCGCCTTAAGGTGGATTATCATACTCTTTTTTAAAAGTTAATCAAACCAAGGAAGTTAGTCGCAATGTTCATGTCATACCACATAGTGAGCATGATAACTACATCATTACGGTTTAATATCGTGTATAATGCATTATTAAGTATATTCACATATCTAGGGGGTGTTTTTATTAAAGAAACATTAAACTTTAAAAAAAGTACCTGCATATCACTGGTGGAGTTACTTGTTGAAGTTGATGGGATCTGTGTAGTTGGCAAATGGACAACATGAGGTGTAACAGCTGATTTAGACCGGCTTTCTTGTACGTAGTCGGTTGAAGGCTGAATCACTCTGTGTGGTGTGAACTGAAAAAGTGAGATTTTATTTTTTTAGTCTGCACCATTTTCATTTGCCAAAAATATATACTGTCAGGACATAAATTGATGGTGTTGTGTTCCAGCTCTATAGAGATAAACAATGCATGTTATATATCTGCACAGACAATGTTAGTATATTATTTCATCAATTCAACATTTGTAAATGTATTGTTACATTGCATAACAGTTGTTCAAGGTGTCAAGTTGTAAATGTTACTCGCATATACACTAGTCAAAATTGCTAACCGATCACTTGTTATTTTCTTATTTATTTGTCTCAGAAAAATAAAATATATGTGAAATTGGAAATAATGTATTGAAAAATGTTCTATAAGTAATCACATCAGTAAAGCAAAGTATTTTATGAATTTTAAAGAAGTTTATTGTATCGAAATTCATAGATACCAGTAATTTCAAAATTTATAAAAATCAATATCGCGTATGACAGCCGTTTGCGTGTACAACAGCTAAACAGCGTTGTCGCATGGAATTTATGTAGTTATGTAGAAAACGCTGAGGTATGTTATTCCAAACATTGACAATGTCCCTTGTGAGGTCAGCAATATTTTGTTGCCTTGGTAACTGTCGCACACGACGGTCGATTTCGTCCCACACATGTTCGATTGGATTTAAATCCGGACTACATGGCGGCCACTCCATTATTCGAATGTTGTTGCCCTGAAGTAGCTGACGGGTAGTTCTTGCAGTATGGCAAGGTGCATTGTCTTGCATGAATGTCATCCCACGGTTAGCGCGAATATGGGGAATAAGCGTTGGTCGAAGTATTTGTTGCTGGTATTGGTCTGCGTTCAGGTTTCCTCGAACAACCACCATATCAGTTTTAGTGTGCAAACTAATACCTCCCCAAACCATCACTGACCCTCCTCCAAAATGAGATCTTTCGTTGACGCAATTATCCGAATATCGTTCCCCATGTCGTCGATAAATTCGCTCTCTGCCGTCAGACTTCTGAAGATTAAATCTGGACTCATCTGTAAAGGCGACATTTGCCCAGTCTGCTCTGGTGAACCTCAAACACCTTCTGGCCCACTGAAGCCGAATTCGCCGGTGTCTTCCAGTCAATACTAATCCCACAAAATGTCTTCTCGCTCTCAATCCCATGATCCGTAGTCGATTTCGTACTCTTTGATCACTCACGTTTCTATTATGGACGCCTATTAAACGTCTGGCAATATCTGTCGCTGTTATTCTTCTATTACGAAGGTGTGTTACAAGGATGTAGCGATCTTGACGCTGCGTTGTCACACGTCTTTTTGGCCTTCGGTAAAGGTCATCAACACTTCCGGTGCGATTGCACTTGAGCCAAAGGTCGTAAATTGTTGAAAAACGTCTGTTGACTGTTCTGGCTACCTATAAATATAAAACAACTCATTCTTGCGACTTTTTCAGAAATAATGAACATGGTTAGACAGAATCATGTACGAACGAACAAACGAAGTGACGGACGGACGGACGGACAGACAAGTAAACTTATGAATAAACTAACCTGCCAGAAGGATGAGGAATATTATAATACACAATACTGGACTTGAAAAAGAGAAAATAAAACGTTGAAAATCGATTAAATAAATTAATAAAAATGAACAAATTACGCAATGTCCTTTACCTGCCGAATCGAAGTACCAGCAATAATCATACCGACGGCCCGTCCACGCTCTTCCGTTGTCATCCGACGCATTTTTTATTTAATTTTTAGTAAGTTTTTGTTTGGGATTGAACGATAAACAATTCCGAGAACACAAACACATGTTCAAATCTTACCTCGTGCAGCACGGGATAATAATGCGATTTCGCGCCAAAATAAGCCACGAGACCGGAAGTGCGGATTTTGAAGTTACAAAATGTATTGATCGTTTTGTTTGCTGCTCATATTTATTTGTATGAAATATCAACTCAAAATATACAATATTTGATATAATATTCCAAATAATAAAATGACCGGTTAGCAATTTTGACCAGTGTATGTAGTAATAGTCTATGTAAACGTATATGTTACAAGTAAAAAATAATTGCTTTGTATGGTGTTTTACGTCATTTCCAACACATGCAAGCCGAAGGTTATATATGACGGTTGAATTTTTGTGGTGGAGGCAGACCAGCCACTTTTCATGGGTAGAACCAGTACTGTACACCTCCCTATCTCCGTAAAAATCAACAATTCCTCGCTTACAAGTCGAGCTCCCAGTGGGATTCCAACCCGCAGCGGTGAGAGGCGAAGGTTTATAATGCAACATCATTAACCATGCAGCCACAGAGACTGTACATAATAAAATAAGATAAAGTGCATACCCAAGGAGACTTTGGCTTCCTTATCCCAGTGTATGTCCCATATCTAGGCAACGCAAGCTCAGGTAATAGGAAACTATTATAAAAGGTTTCAAGTTTCGGCAGCATCTCCATTTCCCACATCCTGGTATTTCTATAAATTCTTTCGATGTATATATCATATGGATTCATGCGACGCAACACAAAATCACACCAATTTTTTTCCATTATGTTAAGCTGCCCTTGAATTTGATAGAATATTTGATGTTTTCTATTAGTTGTATTCCACGTGAAGTGTTTTCTAGGCAGAAGTTGGGTACTTTTTCAATTGCCTCTTTGATGCTGTATTTATTGTTCTGGAGAAAGTTTTTGATCTCAATTAGTCCTTCTTCATTATTTTCATGCACTAAACCGTCTGTAGAGGCTGACAGAAATGTTTTATTCTTGCATATCAGTAACCCCACTTTTGAAACTTTAACATTCAATTTGTTTTCATATTCAAGAATCGTGTTTTCTTCTTGTGCCAAACCTCTGAATGTGTTCATATTTCCCTTGAACTTGGAGTACAGAATATTTTTCACCAGGCAGGTTGATACATTGTTCGCTCTTCGTGACATAACCTTTCCAAAGTTTGAACTTGTCAATCGAACATGTCTTTCTTTTTTCCAGAGTTCACTATTACTTTGTTCACGTGTGTTCATTTCAATATGCTGTCTTTCCTTTTCATTTCGGTTTACTTTTTCCAGGAACGGATCACAAAGGTCTTTCAATTCATTGGTTGACACATCCTTGCTATCATCCAATGGTTCACCGTATTCTAGCCTTGCCTTTTTGATAGTACTTTCCTTCATGCTTTCCAGCTTACGCTTTCTCCTCACATTTTTGCCTACTTCACTGTTTTGGTACTTCTCTGTTGCCTTTACTTTCTGGCATTGAAATCGTGTGCCTTTGTTGAATAAGGACCCGGCTTGGCATCCCGTCACCTTCTGAAATGTCATTTGGGACCAGGCAGGGCCAAGATTCTTACGTAGTGCCCCTCCATAACATCTGGTGTTCCATGAGCCCCTGCGGCACTTATTTATATATTTCCCCCCATCAAACTTAGCTCTTATCGCCATCCAGCTCTCTGCTAAGTTTGTGGTAAAGTTACCCATTAGCCTCTGAGTTTTTTTCCGCCAACAGATTTAATATCACACTGACATCTTTGATTATTTCCGTTACTTCACTCATGGATATATTGCTCTTTGAAGCTTGTCTAGCCTCCTCCAGCTCATTTTCACTCGGCATTTTCCAAAAATCATGCTAGGAGTCAAATATATTGTCAACAGATTCATCACCCTCTTCATTTTCGTTTAACTCTGCATCAGAAGTTTTATTTCCATTTTTTTTACAAAAGTTTGAACAGTTATTGTGGAATCCTAAAACATGATGAATAGAGTTCATTATATCATGTCTCAACAGTTTAGCATTGTTCTCTTTACTTCTAAATTTGATTGCACATCTTATTGCTGTTGTTAATCTTACTCTAATAAGTTTGGTTAATTTCCCTTTGCCTTTGAAATGGGGCTTTACCTCGACTAAAGGCTCCAAGTTGGACCGGACACCATCATGTAAATCGCCCCTTTCAAGTGCCAGTCTTCTCTCCTCAGCACCAGCCTTTAAAGTTTCTTCCTTTACAACCTCTTCCCACCATGACCCAATCTCATGCTCAATTGCAGAAAACATTTTCTCTGTCATTAGGGCGCATTCATGGTAGACAGTAACTCATTTAAATGAGTTTGCAATTTGCAATAATTAAAAATGTATCACTTTAAAAAATAGAAATCATTTAAATAAGTCGCCCTTACATCCGATAGTGCTTTGTTTTTATCCTTGTCAAGATTGCAATAGTGACTAGTCTCTATCATGCAGACACACTCAAGCTGACTGCGAGAAGTCTCGCGAGAGGTCAGGATGATCGAGACTAAATAGTGACATGTATCCGAGATGCGCACATTTTATGCGGAATAATTTCAATCCAGTTATTCGGTTCAATGAATGAAGCAGCGTGAATCAGGGCTGTCATGATGTACATTTTATGATACTTTACAGGGGATCAAAGTGTTTTTTTTACACAATACCCATGAAGTTTTAATCTTAACTAAACGGTTTAGTAAAGTTGTGACCTATCGGCAACGGGATGTTCGTTAAACATAACTTTACACTGCGTTCAATGTTTGTTTACATTTTTTATGAATGAACAAAATGGATGCTAAATGGATGTACGAAACTTGACAACACTACCACACTTATTTACGAATTACTAAGGATGTAGGTGGAGTTAAGCTAAAAAGCTCTAAAAGATTCTTGGAAAGTGTCATATCTGTATAATAACATTTCACAAGTGCATACAATATGTACGGTTAAGTAGATTGGACGCATGTTCAAATCCCTATTGTTTTTTTAAATTTATTATGCAATTAGTAAATAATTTTAATTTGTAATGCTTTTAAGTTACTCTCACGTTAAACATTTGCTTAAAGAGAATCTTTATTAAAAGAAAACAATCCTAAATTGCTTTTAACCAGCCCCACCCACTTTGTAAAGTATGCGTACCCTTAAGTTCATATCACAGCCAAAATATGCTGATCGTCGTCAAAGGAAAAGTCACAAAATTAGTCAAATTAACCGGGTCCGAATGAAGTTATCCTGACTGACGGTTGTTGCTCGCGATCTGGCGGCACATAGTAAAGGTTAAACATGTCCTGTGGGCTGGAACTGCTGCCAAAGTCTCATAATTGTAGACTGATGGCAATTAAAATGGCGATCGACATCTTGCTGTCGTCTCCCAGCTTGGAGCATGGCAACATAACTGGCATTGTTTTTGTTTTTTTCTGTCTCTTTGCTATGTGCACTAATCGCTATAATCCGATTCGGTTCGATATCACATGTGCGATATAGCGCACGGGGTCCACGTGCACCATTTTAACAATATGAAGTGGATCGTCACGCATCATTAATTTTTTGGTGAAATGTGCTAATTAATTTTTTAATACGATTAGCAAATCCGAATGATTTACTTATTATTAATATATTTGTGTTTTTGGGGGGGGAAAATCTAAAAATATGCGTTTCTTTTGCGTTTCAGTATATTTGTATATTGTTTATAGAAAGGTGTTAGTCAGAAGTATTATTCCATCACTGTTCCTGTACGTGGAGGACCTTTCTCTTCTCACGATTGGACTTGGATCAGATCAGAACATGTTCTTTGTGAAATTCCGTTTTTATTATCTGCCCGAATACATACGCCTATTACCTAAGATTGTTTCTGTTGTTTTTACTTTCTTGAAGATAAGAGATTTACTCACTACGACATTAAGAGTGAGTATACTAAATAGTTGTTTAATAACTAACCATTTGCTACAGATCATTCACGATTTTCGCACTGTCAACTGATTTTCGTTTTCAGTGTTCTATTTGTAATGCCTAAATACTAATGCTTTTACATAACAGTTAATATTCCTGGACCAAGTTTTTGTTTGAGAACTAATGATTCCTTTTGTTTACAATCTGATTACTAACGTTTTCTTTGGAATAGTGATAATTTTGCTTGATATAGTCAAGGTTCTCGGACTGCGAAGTGATGTTTCTGCAATAGTATGCATGTTTTTGACATGAAAACTAATGTGATACACATTCCAGTACCGATAGCTGAAGTTTCCTTTTGAGAACTCTTGGCCGATAATTAATGTTTTCGTTTGATAACTCAGCTTGTTTCGTGAGGATCTCAGAATAAACATCCTCTCGAAATTAAAAATAATGTTAGTACATGCTATTAAATATTCACAGACCGAGAACTGAAGTTTCTACCGGAGAACTTATGTTTTCATCTGACATCTAATATTTTTCTTGAGATTGTAAACTGGTCTTTTCGCATTATTTTATGTCTTTGACCTGACACTTATATGTTTTCATGGTAGTTAACACTGTCGTCAAACGACCCCGCTGCACTAGGATGCCGATGTCCGGTTCGGATGAGCAATAAAATGGCGCAAACCAACATAAACAATCCTGACATCTCCCGGTAGTTTATATTTATTTTTACATGCTTTAAGTCAATGCCTTTTTCTCTTAAACCGATATTCTCCAGAATACAGATTAAGAGTGGATATGTCGTTGTTCTGTAAGCTCGTTTGTTCCTCATTATCAGGAAGCTGCTCACAGTGTGTAAATCTCCAGCCTGTCACTCGTCCGTGTTTTATTATCGTCTTTATCATTTGTTCAGCAATTAACGACTTGTGAATGGCATTTTCTGAAAAACAATTAATTCCGACTTGTCTCAGATTTCACGGAATTAAATCATGATTAATACCAATGCCCAAGACCGATGATTTCAAGTGATCGATACAAAAAAGTAGATATAAAAGTCGAACTGAAAATGTAGCATTCAAGGACCACAGTCAACCAGAAAACACGCACATAAACAAACAATAATTACAAAGATGAATAAAATACAAGGTATATGACATCACAAACATAAAATGGTTGACAAAAGGACTACCGCCTTGAAACGATGAGTGGCCAGAAAGACCGCTGGTCGTTTAAACCAGGTTCTAGAGTGCATCAAACCTCACGCTTACCCTATTGTCATCCCAATATAACGATACAGTGTAAATAAAGGAATCTCCGCCATATATTCTCTGACAAACTAGGCAGTATTATCAGGCAATATAAGTATAATACAAAGATGCTCATGTATATATAAATATTAAAACAATCATAGAAAGCCACACATCAAGAACTCATTGACTTGGCAGAAGAAAGAGCAACACGAGAATAACCATTAAAGCCTCAACTAGACAAGATTGGAGACCTTATACTGTCCTCTAAAAAGGGTCCCCAATCTGTCCGGTCATCGCACAATCACAGATAAATGTATAGTGCCGAACTATAAATTGGTCAACAGTGCGAGTGGGCGATTCGGATGTCTACATTTGTAAGAGCAGCGGTTCGGATTGAGTATGGCCACAGTTCTGTAACAAAAACGAGAAAGCTATATTTTGTAAATTTCATTTAGTTTTGACTCATTATTTAAAAGAATATCGTAAGCATCAAAAAATAATAATTTATCCAAAAAACAACAAATCTTATTTACTTTACAGAGCCGTTGATGTGAGTAGCTACAAAGAAGTTATGAACAATGTCATAATAAATGTGAATAATTAGTACGGATAGCAGCTGTAGAACATGTCAGAGTATTCAATCTGGTTACACCTAAGGAGGGAAACTTGTGATAAGTGATTGAAAGTATCGAACCAAGGCAAATTGATTAAATATTTTTTCAAAGAGCGATATTGGCGAAATGTGGTCCATCTCATTTGATAACATAGATGTGGTAAGGGTTATGTAATTGACAAAATTGCGTCCTTTGTAGTTTTTTTTTATATTTTATTATGGAACTAACAGCCTGGAATTATAAAGAAATAACAGTATAACTTAATACGCAAAAATGTACAAAGTAATTATTCCATCAGTCCAGCGAAATTCATCATTTCACAATTACATACACATTAAATAAAAACAATACATACCGGGCAATGGCCTCAATATAGTTGCTCTATATAGACAGGCAAGTAACTCTCTATTTCGGATAGTACAAACTATCAACTATAATATTACTGATGGAGAGAGAGATCCTACTCCACTGACAGCTGTGACAAAAGTGATATTAGAGAGGCCTTTTAGGCTGGAAACTAATTAAAGAACAAGGGAGTTCAAAGTGCATGTTACAACCAAACTGGTTAGGTAACCTATTCACATCACACCACATTCATACACATATTATAAATATACATACAACATACATGTACACTGAAAGTAGTTCAGTGTCCAGTCTAAACTGTCCAGGTAAATTCCCCTGCGAAACGTGATCTTGGTCAACCATGGTCAAGCTCTGCCAACCATGGTTGAAACATGATTTTCGATGCAGCTACACTAACATTTACACACATCACAACAATATCGAATATGAGCCATCATAATGATTAATTTGTGGGATAAGTTAATATATAAAAAAAATATCAAATATCATTTTATTATATTGTACAATGCAACTCAAACACAGGAACATTATAGTGGATCTAAATAGTTTCTTAGTTAAGGAAATACCCTTTGAATACATGGCTGTATGGTTAAATGTATTGACATTTTGAATTTTGAGACGGTATGTCAGTCGTTCAATGGTCGCAAATGTTAGCGGAGCCGTTAAACACGATTTGTGACCATTAAACGACATATATATTGTCGCAAAAATCAAAACGTCAATACTGGTTAACCCGCTCTTAACGCATTTCACTGTTGTGATAGTTTTACTCACAAATGCATTGAAATAAAACGTAATGACGTCATGTACGTCAAATGTTATACACTATTTAATTGTCGCAAATGCTGAAAAGTCAATCAATCAGATTGCAGGATTGTTGGCAAGTGTGTTAGAATAGGTAATATACATACTCGCAGCCCCTGCCAGCCGATAGACAGATCAATACGATCTAAATGTGGCTGTGGGTAAGCCAACCCACCAGCTATAGTGATGGATACGTCTGTGACAATGTGGAAGCGTTTACCATGTCTTACAACCAGTGTTGGTGAACGCCCGTGTTCATTATATAAAAATTATATCGATATGGACACATGGACTCTTGAATATGGTGGTATAGAATAAATGTGTTAACACCATGAGGAATATATTTGTCAACCCTGGCACCTGGACCATTTGTGTCAGTAATATTAAGAAATAGAACGTTGTTTATGGTGATTTATCGTCTATTATGACAATATTTGTCATAAACAAAAATAACTCGCTCTTTGAGCTCGTCTGATTGAACTCCAAAGCGTGATATAAGGTTATATTTTTAATCTTATATCCTTAAAAGACAAAAATAAACGGGAAAAAAATGAAATCACTCGAATATATGTAGAGATGTACCCTGTCAACCTATCGTCGCACATTCCTAATTTACGAGACTATATCGTATATCACTGGTATTATACTTATTCTAAAGGTACAGTGTGAGTAAAATCATTCTTGAGATACTGGGTCAGTATAATTCGTTTTGTAGATACCGGGTCAGTATAACTATTTTTGTAGATACCGGGTCAGTATAATTATTTTTGAAGATACCGAGTCAGTACAACTATTTTTGAAGATACCGGGTCAGTATAACTATTTTTGCAGATACCGGGTCAGTATAATTATCGTAGGCTATATGTAACAGTTCGCAGCCTATACACGTTACCGTGGTGTCGTTCATTAACAAGAGTTGTCAGAAGACAATAGAGCTCGCCTACTGTTGGGCAAAGTCTAAAACAGAGACAAACAGAAGTGTGAGTAGAGAATAGTGTATGGGTGGGGAGGCTTAGGATAGTGAAGAGTTACTGCAGCTTCAGTCTGGAAAACGAAATACTAAAAAACATATTTAAAAAAAAAAGAAGTAGAAAAAACGTCAAAATGACAGGTAAGAGGGTGGTGATTTGAAAGCCCCACCCCCATAGATAAGCTACATACCAAATATGAAAGCCATAACTGAATGGGTTGAAGAGTGAGTTAACCAAAAAGTTAAACAAATTCTAAGTATGACATCGACATTAAATGTAAATCCATTACAACATCAACCTAAGTATATCCTATTTGCTGTTCAACAGTAATTTCTCATAATCACCCTTTTGTTACATAAACTGAATCATCTGTATTCATAAATATAGCTGGCGTGTGACCAGGTCACAGGTCATGTTATGTAATTTCTCCTGAGAATTTGGTTACTATCTCACCAGTACAAGTAGATTTACTCTTGGTTATATTTGTTAAATCAGAATAACATTAAATCTTAAAATCCTACAATTTGTTTTTCAGTCTTTTTATGAGAGCCAAAAATACAAAAGCGACTTAATCCTTACCCCTCTATGAATGTATAACGGACTGTCCTTTCTTTGAATTTGGACCAGTCCATTTATAGTACTAAGGGGTGTTTCTGTCAAATGACTGATGAGCACCCAGACAATGTAAACGCTGATCAGCCTGCAGTATGTCGTGCCAGTCATTTTGGTAAAGATTCCAATTCAATATCACTTACGGTTTTTGAAATGTAGTCGCCACAACGTCGCATTTTTAAATATATTTTTAACAGTAGCGGCCATCTTGAATTTCCTACAGATCTGAATGTTTGCTAGGATCAACTAGACATCAAGAGCAACATTCCTGTCAAGTTTCATGAAGTTCCATCAAGTAGTCTCAGAGGACTAGTCCCCACACGGTTTTCCTATATAACTTTATGTAAACAAAGATTGCCGCTGGCGGCCATGTTTGACATCCAAATAAAATGAACTTTGGTTAGTACCAACTACATGTCGTGGCAGTCATTTTGGTAAAGGTTCCAAATCAATATCACTTAGGTTTTTTGAGAAGTAGTCACCACATTATCGCATTTTTAAAATCTGTTTTTAGCCGTTGCAGCCATCTTGAATTATTGGTCGGCCTGAATGTTTGCTCGGATCAACTAGACATCAAGAGCAACATTCCTGTGAAGTTTCATGAAAATCCGTCCACTAGTTTCAGAGGACTAGTACAATTTAAATAAAGATGGCCGCTGGCGGTCATGTTTGACATCGAATCGAAATGAATCTTGGTTAAGACCAAGTACATGTCGCACCAGTCATTTTGGTAAAGGTTCCAATTCAATATCAATTACGTTTTTTGAAAAGTAGTCGACACAATGTCGCATTTTTAAAATCATATTTTTAGCAGTGGCGGCCATCTTGAATTTCCTACACACCTGAAGTTTTGCTAGGATCAACTAGACATCAAGAGCAATATTCCTGTCAAGTTTCATGAAATTCCAACAATTAGTTTCAGAGAAGAAGTCGCCATAAGTTTTTCCAATATAACTCTATGTAAACAAAGATGGCGGCTGGCGGCCATGTTTGACATCCAATCAAATTGAACTATGGTTAGGACCAACTACATGTCGTGGCAGTCATTTTGGTAAAGGTTCCAAATCAATATCACTTATGGCATTACGTGGCCCGAATATTAACTTTCTTACCCCAATTAATTTCGGCTTAAAAAGTTTGCATATTGCAAAATTAAAAATTAATTAGGTAATTTTAAACACGTTATCTCCTTTTTTTAGTAAACAAATGTGTTTGGACGTGTTTTATTGTCGATATATCCGTTATAAAAGCCTGCTAGTATAATCTTTCCCATCGCTTAATGGAATTAAGGCGGGACCACGTAATGTTTTTTGAGAAGCAGTCAAGAGCAACATTCCTGTGATGTTTCATAAAAACCCATTATGTAGTTTCAGAGGGGTAGTCGCCATCAAAACATTTACAGACGGACGGACGGACGGACGGACGACGCACCATGGCATAAGCTTTGCTGATCTTTGATCCGTCGAGCTAAAATCAACTCCTTATACGGCGAATAAAAAACATCAACTCGTTATACGGGCAAATACTCAAAATCAACTCGTTATACGGGCAAATACTCAAAAATCAACTCGTTATACGGGCAAATACTCAAAAATCAATTCGTTATAAGGACAAATACTCAATTCGTTATACGGGCAAATACTCAAAAACCAATTCGTTATACATGCAAATACATGTACTTAAAAACCAATTCTTTATGAGGGGCGAATACTCAAAAGTCAACTCGTTATACGGGCAAATATTAAAAAATCAACTCGTTATAATGGCAAATACTCAATTCTTTATACGGGCAAATACTCATAAATCAACTCGTTATAAGGGCAAATACTTAAAACAAAAACTCTTTATGAGGGCGAATACTCAAAATCAACTCGTTATACGGTAAATACTCATAAATCAACTCGTTATACTCACGAATAATCAAAATAAACTCGTTATAAGGGCAAATACTAAAATATCAACTCGTCATAAGGAAAATACTCAACAATCAACTCGTTATAAGGTCGAATACAAATAAATCTACTCGTTACATGGGTAAATACTCGTTATATGGACAAATACTCCACAGTCAACTCGTTATAACGGAAAATACACATAATCAACTCGTTATAAGGACAAATACTCAACACATCAACCCGTTATAAGGTCAAATAGACAAACATCAACTCGTTATATGGGCAAATTCTCAAAAAATCAACTCGTTATACGTTAAATTACTAAAAAATCAACTCATTCTAGGGGCAAATACTTAAAAATCAACTCGTTATAGGGCGAATGCTAAAGGAACAACTCGTTTATAGGGGCAAATACTCAAAAATCAACTCGTTACATGGGCAAATACTCAAAATTCAATTCGTTATAAGGGTGAATACTAAAAAATCAACTCCTTATAAGGGTAAATATTCAAATATTCAAGTCGTTACATGGGCTAATACTCAAAAATCAACCGTTATACGGAAAAATGCTAAAAAATCAACTCGTTATAAGGGCGAATACTAAAATCAACTCGTTATAAGGCGAATACTCAGAATCAACTCGTTATAGTGGTAAATCCTCAAACATTCAATTCGGTATTTGGACTAATATTCAAAAATCACTTATTATAAGGGCAAATATTAACAAGAGCTGTCGGAGAACAGCGCAGCTCGACTATTCGATTTTTCAGAGAATAATACATTTATAGCAAGTATATACCATCAGAAAACAAGGCTACAACAATGTGGGGTGGAGTTGGGAGCACAAAATAACTACGTGTAAGAATTGAACTACACAGTGTGGTGCGGGATGGGGGTTGATGGTAGGGGAGTGGGGGTGGTGAGGGCAACATATATGTGTAAGAAGCTATGTAATAATTCTCCAAAACAACACAAAACTATGAAGAAAAAAATAATTAAAAAATCGAGTTTGAGTGGGGATGGGGTAGAGGCGGGTGGTGGGAGGGTAACATAGAATTGACTTAAACAACAAAGAATATGTAAAAAAAAAAGGGTGGGGGGTCGGGGGGGGGGGGGGGGGGGAACATAGAATTGACTAAAACAAGAAAGAAATATGTAAAAAAATAAAAAAATCAAGTTGGGGGTTGTGGGGGGGGGGGGGAGGGGGGAGCAACATATATGTGTAAGAATTGACAAAAGCAACACAGAAATATGAATATGAGTTTCAAGTGGGGGTGGGGTGTGGGGGCTGCGGGGGGAGAGGCGGGGGTGGGTTGGGGGCGGAGGAGGGGGCAACATATATGAGCAAGAATTGACTAAAACAACAAAGAAATATTGTAAAAAAAAATAGTTTCAAGTGGGGGTGGGGGGTGGGGGTGCGGGGGGAGAGGCGGGGTGGGCTGGGGGCGGGGTAGGGGGCAACATATGTGTAAGAACTGACTAAAACAACAAAGAAATATGAAAACATAAATAAAAAAAATTGTTTCAAGTGGGGGGGGGAGCGGGGGGGAGAGGCAGGAGTGGGTTGGGGGCAGGGTGCAACATATATGTGTAAGAATTGACTAAAACAACAAAGAAATATGTAAAAAAAAAAGATAGTTTCAAGTTGGGGTGGGGTGCGGGGGTGTGTGGGGAAAGGGTTGGGGGTTGGGGGAGAGGGCAACACATATGTGTAAGAATTGACTAAACAACAAAGAAACATGTAAAAAAAAAAAAAGTTTCAAGTGGGGGGCGGGTGGGGGGGTGAGAGGCGGGGATGGGGGGAGGGGCAGCAACATATATGTGTAAGAATTTACAAAAGCAACACAGAAATATGTAAATAAAAAATAGTTTCAAGTTGGGGTGGGGTGCGGGGTGTGGGGGAGAGGCGGAGGTGAGAGGCGGGGGTGGGGGAGGGGCAGCAACGTATATGTGTAAGAATTTACAAAAGCAACACAGAAATATGCAACAAAAAAAAATGTTTCAAGTGGGGGTGAGGTGGGGGCGTGGAGTGGGGTGAGAGGCAGGAATGGGTAGAGTGGGGGAGGGGGCAACATATATGTGATGTGTAAGATTGACTAAAACAACAAAGAAATTTGTAAAAAAAAAAAAAAAAAAAGTTTCAAGTCTGGGTGTTGGGGGGGGGAGAGGGGTGAGAGGCGGGGGGGGGGGGGGGAGGGTTGCAACATATATGTGTAAGAATTGACTAAAACAAGACAGAAATATGTAAAACAAAAAAAAAAAGTATGGAGGGGAGTGGGGGGGTGTAGGGGGGTGGGGAGGAGGGAGCCCATGCCCCAATATGGGTGAAGTAATAAGATCCATAATGCTGTAACAAATCCCAAACCAAAATTATAGATATATACATGCTTACATGCAAACCTAAATCTGCCTTTATTTCACATTTTATGAGCCATCACAATTTGGGTTCCATGGGAGCCCAGAATTTGCAGAAGACAAAATTACTTATTCAACCCTTTACAACATACTATAAGGAAACTAATTCCAAAATTTAGTTCAGCTAGGACAGGAAATGTAAGAGATATAGACCTGTAACAACAGCTTACACCCAAAATTTGATGTGAAACAGACATATTTTAAGGGCTATCAGAATTTGGGTTCCGTGGGAGCCCAGGGGTTACAGGAACCAAAATTACTTAAGCAGCCCTTATGATAATGCTATAAGGAAGCTAATGGCCAAATTTAGTTGTGCTAGGATAAGAATTGTAAGAGATATAGACTTGTAAACACAGCTTACACGCAAAATTGATGTGAAATGGGGCACATTTTATGGGCTATCATAATTTGGGTTCTATGGGAGCCCATGGGTTACAGGAACCAAAATTGCTTATGCAGCCCTTAAGATAATGCTACAAGGAAGCCCATGAACAAATTTGGTTGTGCTAGGATTAGAAATGTAAGAGATATAGACTTGTAAACACAGCTTACACGCAAACCTTGATGTGGGACGCCGACGCCGACGCCAACGCCAACGCCGACGCCGACGCCGACCCCGGGGTGATTACATAAGCTCTCTTATTCTTCGAATAGTCGAGCTAAAAAATCAACTCGTTATAAGGGCAAATACTCAAAAATTCAAATCGTTATACGGGCAAATACTCAAACCCTCAACTCGCTATAAGGGCAAATAGTGTGTTCTATCCTTGGTGCTTTATTTTATCTTATTTTTGTATTTAAGATTGAATCCGAAGTTATTGTTTTCAACGTGTGCTATGTATTGATATGCAAATATAATACACTATTACAAACTTAGATGGCGCCAAATCGTACACCAATACGAGAATACTGAAATGTACACTGTCACCCTGGTCTCTCCTTCTTATATCTTACTCTGACTTCTCTCTATATACTCTCTTTTTC